>JARUHQ010000017.1:11334493-11591001 GCA_029955515.1 Chrysomela aeneicollis
AGTAACCTGGTGAGTATTTCTATATGAACGTCATCACGATATAATCGAATACAACTCAGATACAATGATCATTCCGTCTATCCATCCAACCTTATGTTCGATTGGGTCGCTCGTATGTATAACGCAAGAACAGTCACCTGGTGAGTTTTACTATATAAACATCACCACGATATAATCGAATACAACTCAGTTACAATTATCGTTTCGTCTAACCATCCAACCTTATGTTCGATTCAGACGCTCGTATGTGTAACGAAAGAACCGTTACATGGTAGGTGTAACTAAATATACAGCATAACGATATAATCGGAGACAACCCAGATACAATGATTGTTCAATTTATCCATTCAACCTTATGTTCGATTCGGTTGCTCGTATGTATAACGGAAGAACTGTTACCTGGTTAGACAAACTTTATGATAATAATCACGATATAATCAAATACAACCCAGATACGATGATTGTGCAGTCTATCCATTCAACCTTCTGTTCAGTTCAGTCGTTCTCATGTATAACTGGAGAACAGTTTCCTGGTGAGTATAACTATATGAACATTATCAAGATATAATCGAATACAACCCCAGATACGATTATTGTTTAGTCTATCCATTCAACCTTCTGTTCAATTCAGTCGCTCGTATGTATAACGGAAGAACAGTTACCTGGTGAGTATAACTATATGAACATAATCGAATACAACCCAGATACGATGATTGTTCAATCTATACTAAATTTGAGCTTCTGCTCGATTCGGTCGCTTGTATGTAAAACGGAAGAACAGTTACCTGGTGAGTATTGCTATATAAACATCATCACGATATCATCGAATACAACTCAGAGATACAATTATCGTTTTGTCTAACCATTTAACCTTCTGTTCGATTAAGTCGCTAGTATGTGTAACGGAAGTACCGTCACCTGGTAAGTATCACTATATATACAGTATTGCGATATAATCGGATACCACCCAGCTACATTGATTGTTCAGTCTATCCATTCAACTTTCTGTTCGTTTCGGTCGCTCGTATGTAAAACGGGAATACCGTCACCTAATGTGTACAACTATATACACAGCATAACATCATAATCGAATACAACCCAGATACTATCCATTCAACCTTCTGTTCGATTCGGTTGCTCGTATGTATAACGGAAGAACAGTTACCTGGTGGGTGTAACTATATAAACATAATCGAATACAACCCAGATACGACGTTTGTTCAATCTATACTGAATTCAACCTTCTGCTCGATTCGGCCGCTTGTATGTAAAACGAAAGAACAGTTACCTGGTGAGTATTGCTATATAAACATCATCACGATATCATCGAATACAACTCAGAGATACAATTATCGTTTCGTCTAACCATTTAACCCTCTGTTCGATTCAGTCGCTAGTATGTGTAACGGAAGTACCGTCACCTGGTAAGTATCACTATATATACAGTATTGCGATATAATCGGATACCACCCAGATACATTGATTGTTCAGTCTATCCGTTCAACTTTCTGTTCGTTTCGGTCGTTCGTATGTAAAACGGGAATACCGTCACCTAGTGTGTATAACTATATACACAGCATAACATCATAATCGAATACAACCCAGATACTATCCATTCAACCTTCTGTTCGATTCGGTTGCTCGTATGTATAACGAAAGAACAGTAACCTGGTGAGTATTACCATATGAACTTCATCACGATATAATCGAATACAACTCAGATACAATGATCATTCCGCCTATCCATCCAACCTTCTGTTCGATTTGGTCGCTCGTACGTATAACGCAAGAACAGTCACCTGGTGAGTATTACTAAATAAACATTACCACGATATAATCGAATACAACTCAGTTACAATTATCGTTTCGTCTAACCATCCAACCTTATGTTCGATTCAGACGCTCGTATGTGTAACGAAAGAACCGTTACATGGTAGGTGTAACTAAATATACAGCATAACGATATAATCGGAGACAACCCAGATACAATGATTGTTCAATTTATCCATTCAACCTTATGTTCGATTCGGTTGCTCGTATGTATAACGGAAGAACTGTTACCTGGTTAGACAAACTTTATGATAATAATCACGATATAATCAAATACAACCCAGATACGATGATTGTGCAGTCTATCCATTCAACCTTCTGTTCAGTTCAGTCGTTCTCATGTATAACTGGAGAACAGTTTCCTGGTGAGTATAACTATATGAACATTATCAAGATATAATCGAATACAACCCCAGATACGATTATTGTTTAGTCTATCCATTCAACCTTCTGTTCAATTCAGTCGCTCGTATGTATAACGGAAGAACAGTTACCTGGTGAGTATAACTATATGAACATAATCGAATACAACCCAGATACGATGATTGTTCAATCTATACTAAATTTGAGCTTCTGCTCGATTCGGTCGCTTGTATGTAAAACGGAAGAACAGTTACCTGGTGAGTATTGCTATATAAACATCATCACGATATCATCGAATACAACTCAGAGATACAATTATCGTTTTGTCTAACCATTTAACCTTCTGTTCGATTAAGTCGCTAGTATGTGTAACGGAAGTACCGTCACCTGGTAAGTATCACTATATATACAGTATTGCGATATAATCGGATACCACCCAGCTACATTGATTGTTCAGTCTATCCATTCAACTTTCTGTTCGTTTCGGTCGCTCGTATGTAAAACGGGAATACCGTCACCTAATGTGTACAACTATATACACAGCATAACATCATAATCGAATACAACCCAGATACTATCCATTCAACCTTCTGTTCGATTCGGTTGCTCGTATGTATAACGGAAGAACAGTTACCTGGTGGGTGTAACTATATAAACATAATCGAATACAACCCAGATACGACGTTTGTTCAATCTATACTGAATTCAACCTTCTGCTCGATTCGGCCGCTTGTATGTAAAACGAAAGAACAGTTACCTGGTGAGTATTGCTATATAAACATCATCACGATATCATCGAATACAACTCAGAGATACAATTATCGTTTCGTCTAACCATTTAACCCTCTGTTCGATTCAGTCGCTAGTATGTGTAACGGAAGTACCGTCACCTGGTAAGTATCACTATATATACAGTATTGCGATATAATCGGATACCACCCAGATACATTGATTGTTCAGTCTATCCGTTCAACTTTCTGTTCGTTTCGGTCGTTCGTATGTAAAACGGGAATACCGTCACCTAGTGTGTATAACTATATACACAGCATAACATCATAATCGAATACAACCCAGATACTATCCATTCAACCTTCTGTTCGATTCGGTTGCTCGTATGTATAACGAAAGAACAGTAACCTGGTGAGTATTACCATATGAACTTCATCACGATATAATCGAATACAACTCAGATACAATGATCATTCCGCCTATCCATCCAACCTTCTGTTCGATTTGGTCGCTCGTACGTATAACGCAAGAACAGTCACCTGGTGAGTATTACTAAATAAACATTACCACGATATAATCGAATACAACTCAGTTACAATTATCGTTTTGTCTATCCATTCAACCTTCTGTTCAGTTCAGCCGCTCTTATGTATAACTGGAGAACAGTTACCTGGTGAGTATAACTATATAAACATCATCACGATATAATCGAATACAACCCCAGATAGGATCATCGTTTAGTCTATACATTCAACCTTCTGTTCAATTCAGTCGCTCGTATGTATAACGGAAGAACAGTTACCTGGTGAGTATAACTATATAAACATAATCGAATACAACTCAGATTCGATGATTGTTTAATCTATCCATTCAACCTTATGTTCGATTGGGTTGCTAGTATGTATAACGAAAGAACAGGTACCTGGTGAGTATAACTATATAAACATAATCGAATACAACCCAGATACGACGATTGTTCAATCTATACTGAATTCAACCTTCTGCTCGATTCGGCCGCTTGTATGTAAAACGGGAGAACAGTTACCTGGTTAGTATTGCTATATAAACATCATCACGATATCATCGAATACAACTCAGAGATACAATTATCGTTTCGTCTAACCATTTAACCTTCTGTTCGATTCAGTCGCTAGTATGTGTAACGGAAGTACCGTCACCTGGTAAGTATCACTATATATACAGTATTGCGATATAATCGGATACCACCCAGATACATTGATTGTTCAGTCTATCCGTTCAACTTTCTGTTCGTTTCGGTCGTTCGTATGTAAAACGGGAATACCGTCACCTAGTGTGTATAATTATATACACAGCATAACATCATAATCGAATACAACCCAGATACTATCCATTCAACCTTCTGTTCGATTCGGTTGCTCGTATGTATAACGAAAGAACAGTAACCTGGTGAGTATTTCCATATGAACTTCATCACGATATAATCGAATACAACTCAGATACAATGATCATTCCGTCTATCCATCCAACCTTCTGTTCGATTTGGTCGCTCGTACGTATAACGCAAGAACAGTCACCTGGTGAGTATTACTAAATAAACATTACCACGATATAATCGAATACAACTCAGTTACAATTATCGTTTTGTCTATCCATTCAACCTTCTGTTCAGTTCAGCCGCTCTTATGTATAACTGGAGAACAGTTACCTGGTGAGTATAACTATATAAACATCATCACGATATAATCGAATACAACCCCAGATAGGATCATCGTTTAGTCTATACATTCAACCTTCTGTTCAATTCAGTCGCTCGTATGTATAACGGAAGAACAGTTACCTGGTGAGTATAACTATATAAACATAATCGAATACAACTCAGATACGATGATTGTTTAATCTATCCATTCAACCTTATGTTCGATTGAGTTGCTCGTATGTATAACGAAAGAATAGGTACCTGGTGAGTATAACTATATAAACATAATCGAAAACAACCCAGATACGACGATTGTTCAATCTATACTGAATTCAACCTTCTGCTCGATTCGGCTGCTTGTATGTAAAACGGAAGAACAGTTACCTGGTGAGTATTGCTATATAAACATCATCACGATATCATCGAATACAACTCAGATACAATGATCATTCCGCCTATCCATCCAACCTTCTGTTCGATTTGGTCGCTCGTACGTATAACGCAAGAACAGTCACCTGGTGAGTATTACTAAATAAACATTACCACGATATAATCGAATACAACTCAGTTACAATTATCGTTTTGTCTATCCATTCAACCTTCTGTTCAGTTCAGCCGCTCTTATGTATAACTGGAGAACAGTTACCTGGTGAGTATAACTATATAAACATCATCACGATATAATCGAATACAACCCCAGATAGGATCATCGTTTAGTCTATACATTCAACCTTCTGTTCAATTCAGTCGCTCGTATGTATAACGGAAGAACAGTTACCTGGTGAGTATAACTATATAAACATAATCGAATACAACTCAGATTCGATGATTGTTTAATCTATCCATTCAACCTTATGTTCGATTGGGTTGCTAGTATGTATAACGAAAGAACAGGTACCTGGTGAGTATAACTATATAAACATAATCGAATACAACCCAGATACGACGATTGTTCAATCTATACTGAATTCAACCTTCTGCTCGATTCGGCCGCTTGTATGTAAAACGGGAGAACAGTTACCTGGTGAGTATTGCTATATAAACATCATCACGATATCATCGAATACAACTCAGAGATACAATTATCGTTTCGTCTAACCATTTAACCTTCTGTTCGATTCAGTCGCTAGTATGTGTAACGGAAGTACCGTCACCTGGTAAGTATCACTATATATACAGTATTGCGATATAATCGGATACCACCCAGATACATTGATTGTTCAGTCTATCCGTTCAACTTTCTGTTCGTTTCGGTCGTTCGTATGTAAAACGGGAATACCGTCACCTAGTGTGTATAATTATATACACAGCATAACATCATAATCGAATACAACCCAGATACTATCCATTCAACCTTCTGTTCGATTCGGTTGCTCGTATGTATAACGAAAGAACAGTAACCTGGTGAGTATTTCCATATGAACTTCATCACGATATAATCGAATACAACTCAGATACGATGATCATTCCGTCTATCCATCCAACCTTCTGTTCGATTTGGTCGCTCGTACGTATAACGCAAGAACAGTCACCTGGTGAGTATTACTAAATAAACATTACCACGATATAATCGAATACAACTCAGTTACAATTATCGTTTTGTCTATCCATTCAACCTTCTGTTCAGTTCAGCCGCTCTTATGTATAACTGGAGAACAGTTACCTGGTGAGTATAACTATATAAACATCATCACGATATAATCGAATACAACCCCAGATAGGATCATCGTTTAGTCTATACATTCAACCTTCTGTTCAATTCAGTCGCTCGTATGTATAACGGAAGAACAGTTACCTGGTGAGTATAACTATATAAACATAATCGAATACAACTCAGATACGATGATTGTTTAATCTATCCATTCAACCTTATGTTCGATTGAGTTGCTCGTATGTATAACGAAAGAATAGGTACCTGGTGAGTATAACTATATAAACATAATCGAAAACAACCCAGATACGACGATTGTTCAATCTATACTGAATTCAACCTTCTGCTCGATTCGGCTGCTTGTATGTAAAACGGAAGAACAGTTACCTGGTGAGTATTGCTATATAAACATCATCACGATATCATCGAATACAACTCAGAGATACAATTATCGTTTCGTTTAACCATTTAACCTTCTGTTCGATTCAGTCGCTAGTATGTGTAACGGAAGTACCGTCACCTGGTAAGTATCACTATATATACAGTATTGCGATATAATCGGATACCACCCAGATACATTGATTGTTCAGTCTATCCATTCAACTTTCTGTTCGTTTCGGTCATTCGTATGTAAAACGGGAATACCGTCACCTAGTGTGTATAACTATATACACAGCATAACATCATAATCGAATACAACCCAGATACTATCCATTCAACCTTCTGTTTGATTCGGTTGCTCGTATGTATAACGAAAGAACTGTTACCTGGTTAGACATACCATATGATAATAATCACGATATAATCAAATACAACCCAGATACTATCCATTCAAACTTCTGTTCGATTCGGTTGCTCGTATGTATAACGAAAGAACAGTAATCTGGTGAGTATTTCCATATGAACTTCATCACGATATAATCGAATACAACTCAGATACAATGATCATTCCGTCTATCCATCCAACCTTCTGTTCGATTTGGTCGCTCGTACGTATAACGCAAGAACAGTCACCTGGTGAGTATCACTATATAAACATTACCACGATATAATCGAATACAACTCAGTTACAATTATCGTTTTGTCTATCCATTCAACCTTCTGTTCAGTTCAGCCGCTCTTATGTATAACTGGAGAACAGTTACCTGGTGAGTATAACCATATAAACATCATCACGATATAATCGAATACAACCCCAGATAGGATCATTGTTTAGTCTATACATTCAACCTTCTGTTCAATTCAGTCGCTCGTATGTATAACGGAAGAACAGTTACCTGGTGAGTATAACTATATAAACATAATCGAATACAACTCAGATACGATGATTGTTCAATCTATCCATTTAACCTTCTGCTCGATTCGGTCGCTTGTATGTAAAACGGAAGGACAGTTACCTGGTAAGTATTTCTATATAAACATCATCACGATATCATCGAATTCAACTCAGATACAATTATCGTTTCGTCTAACCATTCAACATTCTGTTCGATTCAGTCGCTAGTTTGTGTAACGGAAGTATCGTCACCTGGTAAGTATCACTATATATATAGAATTGCGATATAATCGACTACCACCCAGATACATTGATTGTTCAGTCTATCCATTCATCTTTCTGTTCGTTTCGGTCGTTCGTATGTAAAACGGGAATACCGTCACCTAGTGTGTATAACTATATACACAGCATAACATCATAATCGAATACAACCCAGATACTATCCATTCAACCTTCTGTTCGATTCGGTTGCTCGTATGTATAACGAAAGAACAGTAACCTGGTGAGTATTTCCATATGAACTTCATCACGATATAATCGAATACAACTCAGTTACAATTATCGTTTTTTCTATCCATTCAACCTTCTGTTCAGTTCAGCCGCTCTTATGTATAACTGAAGAACAGTTACCTGGTGAGTATAACTATATAAACATCATCACGATATAATCGAATACAACCCCAGATAGGAACATTGTTTAGTCTATACATTCAACCTTCTGTTCAATTCAGTCGCTCTTATGTATAACGGAAGAACAGTTACCTGGTGATTAAAACTATATAAACATAATCGAATACAACTCAGATACGATGATTGTTTAATCTATCCATTCAACCTTATGTTCGATTGGGTTGCTCGTACGTATAACGAAAGAACAGGTACCTGGTGAGTATAACTATATAAACATAATCGAATACAACCCAGATACGACGATTGTTCAATCTATACTGAATTCAACCTTCTGCTCGATTCGGCCGCTTGTATGTAAAACGGAAGAACATTTACCTGGTGAGTATTGCTATATAAACATCATCACGATATCATCGAATACAACTCAGAGATACAATTATCGTTTCGTCTAACCATTTAACCTTCTGTTCGATTCAGTCGCTAGTATGTGTAACGGAAGTACCGTCACCTGGTAAGTATCACTATATATACAGTATTGCGATATAATCGGATACCACCCAGATACATTGATTGTTCAGTCTATCCATTCAACTTTCTGTTTGTTTCGGTCGTTCGTATGTAAAACGGGAATACCGTCTCCTAGTGTGTATAACTATATACACAGCATAACATCATAATCGAATACAACCCAAATACTATCCATTCAACCTTCTGTTCGATTCGGTTGCTCGTATGTATAACGAAAGAACAGTAACCTGGTGAGTATTTCCATATGAACTTCATCACGATATAATCGAATACAACTCAGATACAATGATCATTCCGTCTATCCATCCAACCTTCTGTTCGATTTGGTCGCTCGTACGTATAACGCAAGAACAGTCACCTGGTGAGTATTACTATATAAACATTACCACGATATAATCGAATACAACTCAGTTACAATTATCGTTTTGTCAATCCATTCAACCTTCTGTTCAGTTCAGCCGCTCTTATGTATAACTGGAGAACAGTTACCTGGTGAGTATAACTATATAAACATCATCACGATATAATCGAATACAACCCCAGATAGGATCATTGTTTAGTCTCTACATTCAACCTTCTGTTCAATTCAGTCGCTCGTATGTATAACGGGAGAACAGTTACCTGGTGAGTATAACTATATAAACCTAATCGAATACAACTCAGATACGATGATTGTTTAATCTATCCATTCAACCTTATGTTCGATTGGGTTGCTCGTATGTATAACGAAAGAACAGGTACCTGGTGAGTATAACTATATAAACATAATCGAATACAACTCAGATACGATGATTGTTTAATCTATCCATTTAAGCTTCTGCTCGATTCGGTCGCTTGTATGTAAAACGGAAGGACAGTTACCTGGTAAGTATTGCTATATAAACATCATCACGATATCATCGAATTCAACTCAGATACAATTATCGTTTCGTCTAACCATTCAACATTCTGTTCGATTCAACCGCTAGTATGTGTAACGGAAGTATCGTCACCTGGTAAGTATCACTATATATACAGAATTGCGATATAATCGACTACCACCCAGATACATTGATTGTTCAGTCTATCCATTCAACTTTCTGTTCGTTTCGGTCGCTCGTATGTATAACGAAAGACCAGTAACCTGGTGAGTATTTCTATATGAACGTCATCACGATATAATCGAATACAACTCAGATACAATGATCATTCCGTCTATCCATCCAACCTTATGTTCGATTGGGTCGCTCGTATGTATAACGCAAGAACAGTCACCTGGTGAGTTTTACTATATAAACATCACCACGATATAATCGAATACAACTCAGTTACAATTATCGTTTCGTCTAACCATCCAACCTTATGTTCGATTCAGACGCTCGTATGTGTAACGAAAGAACCGTTACATGGTAGGCTAAATATACAGCATAACGATATAATCGGAGACAACCCAGATACAATTATTGTTCAATCTATCCATTCAACCTTATGTTCGATTCGGTTGCTCGTATGTATTGTAACCTTTTTTTTTTTTTTTTTTTTTTTTTTTTTTTTTTTTTTTTTTTTTTTTTTTTAAACTAGTAACTACTTCGGCAGCTGTTCGTCTTGGCGAGCATGGGTGAAGTTAAGGACTGTGTTAAATTCAATAAAGAAAGAAAACGGGCGCCACTTGGCTTTTGATTTTATGATTAATCAATAAAGATTTCGAGTCATGGAAAGCCAAGAAACATCACTCGATTTAAATAACGATGTTGAAAAAAAACGAGCTGGTGTTAAATAGTACATAAAAAAACTTGTGGTACTGAGATTATCTAAGGAAATGAAACTTCTATTATGTAGACGACAAACATTTACTTTTTATAAGAAAATCACCCTGACAAAATGTGAGAAATATAACATATGAACGCTAATATCATAGTCATAGAGTAATTACCTAATTTTGTGAAAATGTAATTGTATGCGATATAATATATTATATCATATGGTGAGTGATAAGGGAACATCAACTTCAAGGTGAACTCACCCAGTATACTGTGTGTTGCCTTGTACTGATTGATAAACAATGTGTGTAATTAATTCTGATTGAGAATTCTAAAAACCATGGGTGACATATATAGGTAATTACGGGGACGATTATGTAGTTACACTTTGGGAAGTAAAACAACATCAAATCAAGGATATCGTCAGGGTATGATACATAGCTGTTTTCTAGGGATGTCCAACGACGCGGAGTGTCCTCTGGTCTAAGGTAATTTTCGCGATTGGTTGAAAAACTAGGAAATTGAATGAGCACAATGGTCAATTCATCCTTTGCTGATGGCCAACGTAATTTATAACGTTCTGTGTCCACGATGTGTAGCGCCTCGAATAGGGGCTCATTGGCAGGAATGAAAGAAAAACTTTAGCAACTATAGGTACATGTGACCTACGCCGTACGACCCTAAAGTAAAAAAAATGGATATCTTTACTTAACTATCTCTCTCTCTCTATTTTTTTTTATAACTTACCTCACAAAGGAGGGTAGTAGTGTAATCAAAAAGGGTTTTTAGAACCACTAGTAATTCTCGAAGCGCCTCCTTTATTTCAGCAAGAAAACCATGGTCTCACAAAATGGTCGGCCACTATACCTCTGATCTATTGTTTCTCCAGACGAAATCTTTCGACAAATTTAGGGATATGTGGTTCACAAAACTGGGCCTTCCTTCGATTTTTGATTTTCAATCGCACATAAAAAAATGAATATCTGCTTCTCGCGCCGCTATTCACCTAAGCATCAAGACGGAGAAAAACCCTCGCAGGTTTACCACTCTCTCTCTCTCGTCTCTCGAGTAAGCAAAAAAAAAACACTTTTTATCACTTTGCCTCCTTTCGAACATTTCTTTTTGATTTGACGACTTAAGGGCATCGTGAAATTTTGTGACATATATAATATTCATTATAGAAATTTGGAAATGTTACAGTATAACGGAAGAACTGCTACCTGGTTAGACATACTATATGATAATAATCACGATATAATCAAATACAACCCAGATACTATCCATTCAAACTTCTGTTCGATTCGGTTGCTCGTATGTATAACGAAAGAACAGTAACCTGGTGAGTATTTCCATATGAACTTCATCACGATATAATCGAATACAACTCAGATACAATGATCATTCCGTCTATCCATCCAACCTTCTGTTCGATTTGGTCGCTCGTACGTATAACGCAAGAACAGTCACCTGGTGAGTATTACTATATAAACATTACCACGATATAATCGAATACAACTCAGTTACAATTATCGATTTGTCTATCCATTCAACCTTCTTTTCAATTCAGTCGTTCTTATGTATAACGGAAGAACAGTTACTTGGTGAGTATGACTATATAAACATAATCGAATACAACTCAGATACGATGATTGTTTAATCTATCCATTCAACCTTATGTTCGATTGGGTTGCTCGTATGTATAACGAAAGAACAGGTACCTGGTGAGTATAACTATATGAACATAATCGAAAACAACTCAGATACGATGATTGTTCAATCTATCCTTTTAACCTTCAGCTCGATTCGGTCGCTTGTATGTAAAACGGAAGGACAGTTACCTGGTAAGTATTGCTATATAAACATCATCACGATATCATCGAATACAACTCAGAGATACAATTATCGTTTCGTCTAACCATTTAACCTTCTGTTCGTTTCAGTCGCTAGTATGTGTAACGGAAGTACCGTCACCTGGTGAGTATCACTATATATACAGAATTGTGATATAATCGACTACCACCTAGATACATTGATTATTCAGTCTATCCATTCAACTTTCTGTTCGTTTCGGTCGCTCGTATGCATAACGAAAGATCAGTAACCTGGTGAGTATTTCTATATGAACGTCATCAAGATATAATCGAATACAACTCAGATACAATGATCATTCCGTCTATCCATCCAACCTTATGTTCGATTGGGTCGCTCGTATGTATAACGCAAGAACAGTCACCTGGTGAGTTTTACTATATAAACATCACCACGATATAATCGAATACAACTCAGTTACAATTATCGTTCCGTCTAACCATCCAACCTTATGTTCGATTAAGACGCTCGTATGTGTAACGAAAGAACCGTTACATGGTAGGTGTAACTGAATATACCGCATAA
Source organism: Chrysomela aeneicollis (assembly GCA_029955515.1). Classification (NCBI taxonomy): domain Eukaryota; kingdom Metazoa; phylum Arthropoda; class Insecta; order Coleoptera; family Chrysomelidae; genus Chrysomela; species Chrysomela aeneicollis. Next base: position 11,347,312 of record JARUHQ010000017.1, read on the forward strand.
CGATATAATCGGAGACAACCCAGATACAATGATTGTTCAATCTATCCATTCAACCTTATGTTCGATTCGGTTGCTCGTATGTATAACGGAAGAACTGTTACCTGGTTAGACATACTATATGATAATAATCACGATATAATCAAATACAACCCAGATACTATCCATTCAAACTTCTGTTCGATTCGGTTGCTCATATGTATAACGAAAGAACAGTAACCTGGTGAGTATTTCTATATGAACGTCATCACGATATAATCGAATACAACTCAGATACAATGATCTTTCCGTCCTTTTCGACCATATGTTCGATTGGGTCGCTCGTATGTATAACGCAAGAACAGTCACCTGGTGAGTATTACTATATAAACATCACCACGATATAATCGAATACAACTTAGTTGAAATTATCGTTCCGTCTAACCATCCAACCTTATGTTCGATTCAGACGCTCGTATGTGTAACGAAAGAACCGTTACATGGTAGGTGTAACTAAATATACAGCATAACGATATAATCGGAGACAACCCCGATACAATGATTTTTCAATCTATCCATCCAACCTTATGTTCGATTCGGTTGCTCGTATGTTTAACGGAAGAACTGTTACCTTGTTGTACATACTATATGATAATCATCACGATATACTCGAATACAACCCCAGATACGATTATTGTTTAGTCTATCCATTCAACCTTCTGTTCAATTCAGTCGTTCTTATGTATAACAGAAGAACAGTTACTTGGTGAGTATAACTATATAAACATAATCGAATACAACTCAGATACGATGGTTGTTCAATCTATCCATTCAACCTTATGTTCGATTGGGTTGCTCCTATGTATAACGAAAGAACAGGTACCTGGTGAGTATAACTATATAAACATAATCGAATACAACTCAGATACGATGATTGTTCAATCTATCCATTTAACCTTCAGCTCGATTCGGTCGCTTGTATGTAAAACGGAAGGACAGTTACCTGGTAAGTATTGCTATATGAACATCATCACGATATCATCGAATACAACTCAGAGATACAATTATCGTTTCGTCTAACCATTTAACCTTCTGTTCGATTCAGTCGCTAGTATGTGTAACGGAAGTACCGTCACCTGGTAAGTATCACTTTATATACAGTATTGCGATATAATCGGATACCACCCAGATACATTGAGTGTTCAGTCTATCCATTCAACTTTCTGTTCGTTTCGGTCGCTCGTATGTAAAACGGGAATACCGTCACCTAATGTGTATAACTATATACACAGCATAACATCATAATCGAATACAACCCAGATACTATCCATTCAACCTTCCGTTCGATTCGGTTGCTCGTATGTATAACGGAAAAACAGTTACCTGGTGAGTATTTCCATATGAACTCCATCACGATATAATCGAATACAACTCAGATACAATTATCGTTTTGTCTATCCATTCAACCTTCTGTTCAGTTCAGCCGCTCTCATGTATAACTGGAGAACAGTCACCTGGTGAGTATAACTATATAAACATCATCACGATATAATCGAATACAACCCCAGATAGGATCATTGTTTAGTCTATACATTCAACCTTCTGTTCAATTCAGTCGCTCGTATGTATATCGGAAGAACAGTTACCTGGTGAGTATAACTATATAAACATCATCACGATATGATCGAATACAACCCCAGATAGGATCATTGTTTAGTCTATACATTCAACCTTCTGTTCAATTCAGTCGCTCGTATGTATAACGAAAGAACAGGTACCTGGTGAGTATAACTATATAAACATAATCAAATACAACCCAGATACGATGATTGTTCAATCCATACTAAATTTAAGCTTCTACTCGATTCGGTCGCTTGTATGTAAAACGGAAGAACACTTACCTGGTGAGTATTGCTATATAAACATCATCACGATATCATCGAATACAACTCAGAGATACAATTATCGTTTCGTCTAACCATTTAACCTTCTGTTCGATTCAGTCGCTAGTATGTGTAACGGAAGTATCGTCACCTGGTAAGTATCACTGTATATACAGTATTGCGATATAATCGGATACCACCCAGCTACATTGATTGTTCAGTCTATCCATTCAATTTTCTGTTCGTTTCGGTCGCTCGTATGTAAAACGGGAATACCGTCACCTAATGTGTATAACTATATACACAGCATTACATCATAATCGAATACAACCCATATACTATCCATTCAACCTTCTGTTCGATTCGGTTGCTCGTATGTATAACGAAAGAAAAGTTACCTGGTGAGTATAACTATATAAACATAATCGAATACAACTCAGATACGATGATTGTTTAATCTATCCATTCAACCTTATGTTCGATTGGGTTGCTCGTAGGTATAACGAAAGAACAGGTACCTGGTGAGTATAACTATATAAACATAATCGAATACAACCCAGATACGACGATTGTTCAATCTATACTGAATTCAACCTTCTGCTCGATTCGGCCGCTTGTATGTAAAACGGAAGAACAGTTACCTGGTGAGTATTGCTATATAAACATCATCACGATATCATCGAATACAACTCAGAGATACAATTATCGTTTCGTTTAACCATTTAACCTTCTGTTCGATTCAGTCGCTAGTATGTGTAACGAAAGTACCGTCACCTGGTAAGTATCACTATATATACAGTATTGCGATATAATCGGATACCACCCAGATACATTGATTGTTCAGTGTATCCATTCAACTTTCTGTTCGTTTCGGTCGTTCGTATGTAAAACGGGAATACCGTCACATAGTGTGTATAACTATATACACAGCATAACATCATAATCGAATACAACCCAGATACTATCCATTCAACCTTCTGTTTGATTCGGTTGCTCGTATGTATAACGAAAGAACAGTAACCTGGTGAGTATTTTCATATGAACTTCATTACGATATAATCGAATACAACTCAGATACAATGATCATACCGTCTATCCATCCAACCTTCTGTTCGATTTGGTCGCTCGTACGTATAACGCAAAAACAGTCACCTGGTGAGTATTACTATATAAACATTACCACGATATAATCGAATACAACTCAGTAACATATATCGTTTTGTCTATCCATTCAACCTTCTGTTCAGTTCAGCCGCTCTTATGTATAACTGTAGAACAGTTACCTGGTGAGTATAACTATATAAACATTATCACGATATAATCGAATACAACCCCATATAGGATCATTGTTTAGTCTATACATTCAACCTTCTGTTCAATTCAGTCGCTCGTATGTATAACGGAAGAACAGTTACCTGGTGAGTATAACTATATAAACATAATCGAATACAACTCAGATACGATGATTGTTTAATCTATCCATTCAACCTTATGTTCGATTGGGTTGCTCGTATGTATAACGAAAGAACAGGTACCTGGTGAGTATAACTATATAAACATAATCGAAGACAACTCAGATACGATGATTGTTCAATCTATCCATTTAACCTTCTGCTCGATTCGGTCGCTTGTATGTAAAACGGAAGGACAGTTACCTGGTAAGTATTGCTATATAAACATCATCACGATATCGAATTAAACTCAGATACAATTATCGTTTCGTCTAACCATTCAACATTCTGTTCGATTCAGTCGCTAGTATGTGTAACGGAAGTATCGTCACCTGGTAAGTATCACTATATACACAGAATTGCGATATAATCGACTACCACCCAGATACATTTATTGTTTAGTCTATCCATTCAACTTTCTGTTCGTTTCAGTCGCTCGTATGTATAACGAAAGACCAGTAACCTGGTGAGTATTTCTATATGAACGTCATCACGATATAATCGAATACAACTCAGATACAATGATCATTCCGTCTATCCATCCAACCTTATGTTCGATTGGGTCGCTCGTATGTATAACGCAAGAACAGTCACCTGATGAGTTTTACTTTATAAACATCACCATGATATAATCGAATACAACTCAGTTACAATTATCGTTCCGTCTAACCATCCAACCTTATGTTCGATTCAGACGCTCGTATGTGTAACGAATGAACCGTTACATGGTAGGTGTAACTAAATATACAGCATAACGATATAATCGGAGACAACCCAGATACAATAATTGTTCAATCTATCCATTCAACTTCATGTTCGATTCGGTTGCTCGTATGTATAACGGAAGAACTGTTGCCTGGTTAGACATACTATATGATAATAATCACGATATAATCAAATACAACCCAGATACTATCCATTCAAACTTCTGTTCGATTCGGTTGCTCGTATGTATAACGAAAGAACAGTAACCTGGTGAGTATTTCCATATGAACTTCATCACGATATAATCGAATACAACTCAGATACAATGATCATTCCTTCTATCCATCCAACCTTCTGTTCGATTTGGTCGCTCGTACGTATAACGCAAGAACAGTCACCTGGTGAGTATTTCTATATAAACATTACCACGATATAATCGAATACAACTCGGTTACAATTATCATTCCGTCTATCTATTCAACCTTCTGTTCAGTTCAGTCGCTCTTATGTATAACTGGAGAACAGTTACCTGGTGAGTATAACTATATAAACATCATCACGATATAATCGAATACAACCCCAGATAGGATCATTGTTTAGTCTATCCATTCAACCTTCTGTTCGATTCAGTCGCTCGTATGTATAACGGAAGAACAGTTACCTGGTGAGTATAACTATATAAACATAATCGAATACAACTCAGATACGATGATTGTTTAATCTATCCATTCAACCTTATGTTCGATTGGGTTGCTCGTATGTATAACGGAAGAACAGGTACTTGGTGAGTATAACTATATAAACATAATCGAATACAACTCAGATAAGATGATTGTTCAATCCATCCATTTAACCTTCTGCTCGATTCGGTCGCTTGTATGTAAAACGGAAGGACAGTTACCTGGTAAGTATTGCTATATAAACATCATCACGATATCATCGAATTCAACTCAGATACAATTATCGTTTCGTCTAACCATTCAACATTCTGTTCGATTCAGTCGCTAGTATGTGTAACGGAAGTATCGTCACCTGGTAAGTATCACTATATATACAGAATTGCGATATAATCGACTACCACCCAGATACATTGATTGTTCAGTCTATCCATTCAACTTTCTGTTCGTTTCGGTCGCTCGTATGTATAACGAAAGAACAGTAACCTGGTGAGTATTTCTATATGAACGTCATCACGATATAATCGAATACAACTCAGATACAATGATCATTCCGTCTATCCATCCAACCTTATGTTCGATTGGGTCGCTCGTATGTATAACGCAAGAACAGTCACCTGGTGAGTTTTACTATATAAACATCACCACGATATAATCGAATACAACTCAGTTACAATTATCGTTCCGTTTAACCATCCAACCTAATGTTCGATTCAGACGCTCGTATGTGTAACGAAAGAACCGTTACATGGTAGGTGTAACTAAATATACAGCATAACGATATGATCGGAGACAACCCAGATACAATGATTGTTCAATCTATCAATTCAACCTTATGTTCGATTCGGTTGCTCGTAACGAAAGAACAGGTACCTGGTGAGTATAACTATATAATCATAATCGAATACAACTCAGATACGATGATTGTTCAATCTATCCATTTAACCTTCTGCTCGATTCGGTCGCTTGTATGTAAAACGGAAGGACAGTTACCTAGTAAGTATTGCTATATAAACATCATCACGATATCATCGAATTCAACTCAGATACAATTATCGTTTCGTCTAACCATTCAACATTCTGTTCGATTCAGTCGCTAGTATGTGTAACGGAAGTATCGTCACCTGGTAAGTATCACTATATATACAGAATTGCGATATAATCGACTACCACCCAGATACATTGTTTGTTCAGTCTATCCATTCAACTTTCTGTTCGTTTCGGTCGCTCGTATGTATAACGAAAGATCAGTAACCTGGTGAGTATTTCTATATGAACGTCATCACGATATAATCGAATACAACTCAGATACAATGATCATTCCGTCTATCCATCCAACCTTATGTTCGATTGGTACGCTCATGTATAACGCAAGAACAGTCACCTGGTGAGTTTTACTATATAAACATCACCACGATATAATCGAATACAACTCAGTTACAATTATCGTTCCGTCTAACCATCCAACCTTATGTTCGATTCAGAAGCTCGTACGTGTAACGAAAGAACCGTTACATGGTAGGTGTAACTAAATATACCGCATAACGATATAATCGGAGACAACCCAGATACAATGATTGTTCAATCTATCCATTCAACTTTATGTTCGATTCGGTTGCTCGTATGTATAACGGAAGAACTGTTACCTGATTAGACATACTACATGATAATAATCACGATATAATCAAATACAACCCAGATACTATTCATTCAAACTTCTGTTCGATTCGGTTGCTCATATGTATAACGAAAGAACAGTAACCTAGTGAGTATTTCTATATGAACGACATCACTATATAATCGAATACAACTCAGATACAATGATCTTTTCGTCTATCCATCCAACCTTTTGTTCGATTGGGTCGCTCGTATGTATAACGCAAGAACCGTTACATGGTAGGTGTAACTAAATATACAGCATAACGATATAATCGGAGACAACCCAGATACAATGATTTTTCAATCTATCCATCCAACCTTATGTTCGATTCGGTTGCTCGTATGTTTAACGGAAGAACTGTTACCTTGTTAGACATACTATATGATAATCATCACGATATACTCGAATACAACCCCAGATACGATTATTGTTTAGTCTATCCATTCAACCTTCTGTTCAATTCAGTCGTTCTTATGTATAACGGAAGAACAGTTACTTGGTGAGTATAACTATATAAACATAATCGAATACAACCCAGATACGATGAATTTTCAATCTATCCATTCAACCTCCTGCTCGATTCGGTCGCTTTTATGTGAAACGAAAGAACAGTTACCTGGTGAGTATTGCTATATAAACATCATCACGATATCATCGAATACAACTTAGTTACAATTATCGTTTCTCGTCTAACCATTCAACATTCTGTTCGATTCAGTCGCTAGTATGTGTAACGGAAGTATCGTCACCTGGTAAGTATCACTATATATACAGAATTGCGATATAATCGACTACCACCCAGATACATTGATTGTTCAGTCTATCCATTCAACTTTCTGTTCGTTTCGGTCGCTCGTATGTATAACGAAAGAACAGTAACCTGGTGAGTATTTCTATATGAACGTCATCACGATATAATCGAATACAACTCAGATACAATGATCATTCCGTCTATCCATCCAACCTTATGTTCGATTGGGTCGCTCGTATGTATAACGCAAGAACAGTTACCTGGTGAGTTTTACTATATAAACATCACCACGATATAATCGAATACAACTCAGTTACAATTATCGTCCCGTCTAACCATCCAACCTAATGTTCGATTCAGACGCTCGTATGTGTAACGAAAGAACCGTTACATGGTAGGTGTAACTAAATATACAGCATAACGATATGATCGGAGACAACCCAGATACAATGATTGTTCAATCTATCCATTCAACCTTATGTTCGATTCGGTTGCTCGTATGTATAACGAAAGAACTGTTACCTGGTTAGACATACTATATGATAATAATCACGATATAATCAAATACAACCCAGATACTATCCATTCAACCTTCTGTTCGATTCGGTTGCTCATATGTATAACGAAAGAACAGTAACCTGGTGAGTATTTCTATATGAACTTCATCACGATATAATTGAATACAACTCAGATACAATGATCTTTCCGTCTATCCATCCAACCTTTTGTTCGATTGGGTCGCTCGTATGTATAACGCAAGAACAGTCACCTGGTGAGTATTACTATATAAACATCACCACGATATAATCGAATACAACTTAGTTGAAATTATCGTTCCGTCTAACCATCCAACCTTATGTTCGATTCAGACGCTCGTATGTGTAACGAAAAACCCGTTACATGGTAGGTGTAACTAAATATACAGCATAACGATATAATCGGAGACAACCCAGATACAATGATTGTTCAATCTATCCATCCAACCTTATGTTCGATTCGATTGCTCGTATGTTAAACGGAAGAACTGTTACCTTGTTAGACATACTATATGATAATCATCACGATATACTCGAATACAACCCCAGATACGATGAATTTTCAATCTATCCATTCAACCTCCTGCTCGATTTGGTCGCTTTTATGTAAAACGAAAGAACAGTTACCTGGTGAGTATTGCTATATAAACATCATCACGATATCATCGAATACAACTCAGATACAATTGTCGCTTCGTCTAACCATTTGACCTTCTGTTCGATTCAGTCGCTAGTATATGTAACGGAAGTACCTTCACCTGGTAAGTATCACTATATATACAGTATTGCGATATAATCGGAAAACCAGATACATTGATTGTTCAGTCTATCCATTCAACTTTCTGTTCGTTTCGGTCGCTCGTATGTAAAACGGGAATACCGTCACCTAGTGTGTATAACTATATACACAGCATAACATCATAATCGAATACAACCCAGATACTATCCATTAAACCTTCTGTTCGATTCGGTTGCTCGTATGTATAACGAAAGAACAGTTACCTGGTGAGTATTTCCATATGAACTTCATCACGATATAATCGAATACAACTCAGATACAATGATCATTCCGTCTATCCATCCAACCTTCTGTTCGATTTGGTCGCTCGTACGTATAACGCAAAAACAGTCACCTGGTGAGTATTAATATATAAACATTACCACGATATAATCGAATACAACTCAGTTACAATTATCGTTCCGTCTATCCATTCAACCTTCTGTTCAGTTCAGCCGCTCTTATGTATAACTGGAGAACAGTTACCTGGTGAGTATAACTATATAAACATCATCACGATATAATCGAATACAACTCCAGATAGGATCATTGTTTAGTCTATCCATACAACCTTCTGTTCAATTCAGTCGCTCGTATGTATAACGGAAGAACAGTTACCTGGTGAGTATAACTATATAAACATAATCGAATACAACTCAGATACGATGATTGTTCAATCTATCCATTTAACCTTCTTCTCGATTCGGTCGCTTGTATGTAAAACGGAAGGACAGTTACCTGGTGAGTATTGCTATATAAACATCATCACGATATCATCGAATTCAACTCAGATACAATTATCGTTTCGTCTAACCATTCAACATTCTGTTCGATTCAGTCGCTAGTATGTGTAACGTAAGTATATAACTATATAAACATCATCACGATATAATCGAATAAAACTCCAGATAGGATCATTGTTTAGTCTATCCATTCAACCTTCTGTTCAATTCAGTCGCTCGTATGTATAACGGAAGAACAGGTACCTGGTGAGTATATCTATATAAACATAATCGAATACAACTCAGATACGATGATTGTTCAATCTATCCATTTAACCTTCTGCTCGATTCGGTCGCTTGTATGTAAAACGGAAGGACAGTTGCCTGGTGAGTATTGCTATATAAACATCATCACGATATCATCGAATTCAACTCAGATACAATTATCGTTTCGTCTAACCATTCAACATTCTGTTCGATTCAGTCGCTAGTATGTGTAACGTAAGTATATAACTATATAAACATCATCACGATATAATCGAATACAACTCCAGATAGGATCATTGTTTAGTCTATCCATTCAACCTTCTGTTCAATTCAGTCGCTCGTATGTATAACGGAAGAACAGTTACCTGGTGAGTATAACTATATAAACATAATCGAATACAACTCAGATACGATGATTGTTTAATCTATCCATTCAACCTTATGTTCGATTGGGTTGCTCGTATGTATAACGGAAGAACAGGTACCTGGTGAGTATAACTATATAAACATAATCGAATACAACTCAGATACGATGATTGTTCAATCTATCCATTTAACCTTCTGCTCGATTCGGTCGCTTGTATGAAAAACGGAAGGACAGTTACCTGGTGAGTATTGCTATATAAACATCATCACGATATCATCGAATTCAAATCAGATACAATTATCGTTTCGTCTAACCATTCAACATTCTGTTCGATTCAGTCGCTAGTATGTGTAACGGAAGTATCGTCACCTGGTAAGTATCACTATATATACAGAATTGCGATATAATCGACTACCACCCAGATACATTGATTGTTCAGTCTATCCATTCAACTTTCTGTTCGTTTCGGTCGCTCGTATGTGGAACGGGAATACCGTCACCTAGTGTGTATAAATATATACACAGCATAACATCATAATCGAATACAACCCAGATACTATCCATTCAACCTTCTGTTCGATTCGGTTGCTCGTATGTATTACGAAAGAACAGTAACCTGGTGAGTATTTCTATATGAACGTCATCACGATATAATCGAATACAACTCAGATACAATGATCATTCCGTCTACCTATCCAACCTTATGTTCGATTGGGTCGCTCGTATGTATAACGCAAGAACAGTCACCTGGTGAGTTTTACTATATAAACATCACCTCGATATAATCGAATACAACTCAGTTACAATTATCGTTCCGTCTAACCATCCAACCTTATGTTCGATTCAGACGCTCGTATGTGTAACGAAAGAACCGTTACATGGTAGGTGTAACTAAATATACAGCATAACGATATAATCGGAGACAACCCAGATACAATGATTGTTCAATCTATCCATTCAACCTTATGTTCAATTCAGTCGTTCTTATGTATAACGGAAGAACAGTTACCTGGTGAGTATAACTATATGAACATAATCGAATACAACCCAGATAGGATGAATTTTCAATCTATCCATTCAACCTCCTGCTCGATTTGGTCGCTTTTATGTAAAACGAAAGAACAGTTACCTGGTGAGTATTGCTATATAAACATCATCACGATATCATCGAATACAACTCAGATACAATTATCGTTTCGTCTAACCATTTAACCTTCTGTTCGATTCAGTCGCTAGTATGTGTAACGGAAGTACCGTCACCTGGTAAGTATCACTTTATATACAGTATTGCGATATAATCGGATACCACCCAGATACATTGATTGTTCAGTCTATCCATTCAACTTTCTGTTCGTTTCGGTCGCTCGTATGTAAAACGGGAATACCGTCACCTTATGTGTATAACTATATACACAGCATAACATCATAATCGAATACAACCCAGATACTATCCATTCAACCTTCTGTTCGATTCGGTTGCTCGTATGTATAACGGAAGAACAGTTACCTGGTGAGTATAACTATATAAACATAATCGAATACAACCCAGATACGATGATTGTTCAATCTATACTGAATTCAACCTTCTGCTCGATTCGGTCGCTTGTATGTAAAACGGAAGAACAGTTACCTGGTGAGTATTGCTATATAAACATCATCACGAAATCATCAAATACAACTCAGAGATACAATTATCGTTTCGTCTAACCATTCAACATTCTGTTCGATTCAGTCGCTAGTATGTGTAACGGAAGTATCGTCACCTGGTAAGTATCACTATATATACAGAATTGCGATATAATCGACTACCACCCAGATACATTGATTGTTCAGTCTATCCATTCAACTTTCTGTTCGTTTCGGTCGCTCGTATGTGAAACGGGAATACCGTCACCTAGTGTGTATAAATATATACACAGCATAACATCATAATCGAATACAACCCAGATACTATCCATTCAACCTTCTGTTCGATTCGGTTGCTCGTATGTATAACGGAAGAACAGTTACCTGGTGAGTATAACTATATGAACATAATCGAATACAACCCAGATAGGATGAATTTTCAATCTATCCATTCAACCTCCTGCTCGATTTGGTCGCTTTTATGTAAAACGAAAGAACAGTTACCTGGTGAGTATTGCTATATAAACATCATCACGATATCATCGAATACAACTCAGTTACAATTATCGTTCCGTTTAACCATCCAACCTAATGTTCGATTCAGACGCTTGTATGTGTAACGAAAGAACCGTTACATGGTAGGTGTAACTAAATATACAGCATAACGATATGATCGGAGACAACCCAGATACAATGATTGTTCAATCTATCAATTCAACCTTATGTTCGATTCGGTTGCTCGTATGTATAACGAAAGAACAGGTACCTGGTGAGTATAACTATATAATCATAATCGAATACAACTCAGATACGATGATTGTTCAATCTATCCATTTAACCTTCTGCTCGATTCGGTCGCTTGTATGTAAAACGAAAGAACAGTTACCTGGTGAGTATAACTATATGAACATAATCGAATACAACCCAGATAGGATGAATTTTCAATCTATCCATTCAACCTCCTGCTCGATTTGGTCGCTTTTATGTAAAACGAAAGAACAGTTACCTGGTGAGTATTGCTATATAAACATCATCACGATATCATCGAATACAACTCAGTTACAATTATCGTTCCGTTTAACCATCCAACCTAATGTTCGATTCAGACGCTTGTATGTGTAACGAAAGAACCGTTACATGGTAGGTGTAACTAAATATACAGCATAACGATATGATCGGAGACAACCCAGATACAATGATTGTTCAATCTATCAATTCAACCTTATGTTCGATTCGGTTGCTCGTATGTATAACGAAAGAACAGGTACCTGGTGAGTATAACTATATAATCATAATCGAATACAACTCAGATACGATGATTGTTCAATCTATCCATTTAACTTTCTGTTCGTTTCGGTCGCTCGTATGTATAACGAAAGATCAGTAACCTGGTGAGTATTTCTATATGAACGTCATCACGATATAATCGAATACAACTCAGATACAATGATCATTCCGTCTATCCATCCAACCTTATGTTCGATTGGTACGCTCATGTATAACGCAAGAGCAGTCACCTGGTGAGTTTTACTATATAAACATCACCACGATATAATCGAATACAACTCAGTTACAATTATCGTTCCGTCTAACCATCCAACCTTATGTTCGATTCAGACGCTCGTACGTGTAACGAAAGAACCGTTACATGGTAGGTGTAACTAAATATACCGCATAACGATATAATCGGAGACAACCCAGATACAATGATTGTTCAATCTATCCATTCAACTTTATGTTCGATTCGGTTGCTCGTATGTATAACGGAAGAACTGTTACCTGGTTAGACATACTACATGATAATAATCACGATATAATCAAATACAACCCAGATACTATTCATTCAAACTTCTGTTCGATTCGGTTGCTCATATGTATAACGAAAGAACAGTAACCTAGTGAGTATTTCTATATGAACGACATCACTATATAATCGAATACAACTCAGATACAATGATCTTTTCGTCTATCCATCCAACCTTTTGTTCGATTGGGTCGCTCGAATGTATAACGCAAGAACCGTTACATGGTAGGTGTAACTAAATATACAGCATAACGATATAATCGGAGACAACCCAGATACAATGATTTTTCAATCTATCCATCCAACCTTATGTTCGATTCGGTTGCTCGTATGTTTAACGGAAGAACTGTTACCTTGTTAGACATACTATATGATAATCATCACGATATACTCGAATACAACCCCAGATACGATTATTGTTTAGTCTATCCATTCAACCTTCTGTTCAATTCAGTCGTTCTTATGTATAACGGAAGAACAGTTACTTGGTGAGTATAACTATATAAACATAATCGAATACAACCCAGATACGATGAATTTTCAATCTATCCATTCAACCTCCTGCTCGATTCGGTCGCTTTTATGTGAAACGAAAGAACAGTTACCTGGTGAGTATTGCTATATAAACATCATCACGATATCATCGAATACAACTTAGTTACAATTATCGTTTCTCGTCTAACCATTCAACATTCTGTTCGATTCAGTCGCTAGTATGTGTAACGGAAGTATCGTCACCTGGTAAGTATCACTATATATACAGAATTGCGATATAATCGACTACCACCCAGATACATTGATTGTTCAGTCTATCCATTCAACTTTCTGTTCGTTTCGGTCGCTCGTATGTATAACGAAAGAACAGTAACCTGGTGAGTATTTCTATATGAACGTCATCACGATATAATCGAATACAACTCAGATACAATGATCATTCCGTCTATCCATCCAACCTTATGTTCGATTGGGTCGCTCGTATGTATAACGCAAGAACAGTCACCTGGTGAGTTTTACTATATAAACATCACCAAGATATAATCGAATACAATTCAGTTACAATTATCGTTCCGTCTAACCATCCAACCTAATGTTCGATTCAGACGCTCGTATGTGTAACGAAAGAACCGTTACATGGTAGGTGTAACTAAATATACAGCATAACGATATGATCGGAGACAACCCAGATACAATGATTGTTCAATCTATCCATTCAACCTTATGTTCGATTCGGTTGCTCGTATGTATAACGAAAGAACTGTTACCTGGTTAGACATACTATATGATAATAATCACGATATAATCAAATACAACCCAGATACTATCCATTCAACCTTCTGTTCGATTCGGTTGCTTATATGTATAACGAAAGAACAGTAACCTGGTGAGTATTTCTATATGAACTTCATCACGATATAATTGAATACAACTCAGATACAATGATCTTTCCGTCTATCCATCCAACCATTTGTTCGATTGGGTCGCTCGTATGTATAACGCAAGAACAGTCACCTGGTGAGTATTACTATATAAACATCACCACGATATAATCGAATACAACTTAGTTGAAATTATCGTTCCGTCTAACCATCCAACCTTATGTTCGATTCAGACGCTCGTATGTGTAACGAAAAACCCGTTACATGGTAGGTGTAACTAAATATACAGCATAACGATATAATCGGAGACAACCCAGATACAATGATTGTTCAATCTATCCATCCAACCTTATGTTCGATTCGATTGCTCGTATGTTAAACGGAAGAACTGTTACCTTGTTAGACATACTATATGATAATCATCACGATATACTCGAATACAACCCCAGATACGATGAATTTTCAATCTATCCATTCAACCTCCTGCTCGATTCGGTCGCTTTTATGTAAAACGAAAGAACAGTTACCTGGTGAGTATTGCTATATAAACATCATCACGATATCATCGAATACAACTCAGATACAATTGTCGCTTCGTCTAACCATTTGACCTTCTGTTCGATTCAGTCGCTAGTATATGTAACGGAAGTACCTTCACCTGGTAAGTATCACTATATATACAGTATTGCGATATAATCGGAAAACCAGATACATTGATTGTTCAGTCTATCCATTCAACTTTCTGTTCGTTTCGGTCGCTCGTATGTAAAACGGGAATACCGTCACCTAGTGTGTATAACTATATACACAGCATAACATCATAATCGAATACAACCCAGATACTATCCATTAAACCTTCTGTTCGATTCGGTTGCTCGTATGTATAACGAAAGAACAGTTACCTGGTGAGTATTTCCATATGAACTTCATCACGATATAATCGAATACAACTCAGATACAATGATCATTCCGTCTATCCATCCAACCTTCTGTTCGATTTGGTCGCTCGTACGTATAACGCAAGAACAGTCACCTGGTGAGTATTAATATATAAACATTACCACGATATAATCGAATACAACTCAGTTACAATTATCGTTCCGTCTATCCATTCAACCTTCTGTTCAGTTCAGCCGCTCTTATGTATAACTGGAGAACAGTTACCTGGTGAGTATAACTATATAAACATCATCACGATATAATCGAATACAACTCCAGATAGGATCATTGTTTAGTCTATCCATACAACCTTCTGTTCAATTCAGTCGCTCGTATGTATAACGGAAGAACAGTTACCTGGTGAGTATAACTATATAAACATAATCGAATACAACTCAGATACGATGATTGTTCAATCTATCCATTTAACCTTCTGCTCGATTCGGTCGCTTGTATGTAAAACGGAAGGACAGTTACCTGGTGAGTATTGCTATATAAACATCATCACGATATCATCGAATTCAACTCAGATACAATTATCGTTTCGTCTAACCATTCAACATTCTGTTCGATTCAGTCGCTAGTATGTGTAACGTAAGTATATAACCATATAAACATCATCACGATATAATCGAATACAACTCCAGATAGGATCATTGTTTAGTCTATCCATTCAACCTTCTGTTCAATTCAGTCGCTCGTATGTATAACGGAAGAACAGTTACCTGGTGAGTATAACTATATAAACATAATCGAATACAACTCAGATACGATGATTGTTTAATCTATCCATTCAACCTTATGTTTGATTGGGTTGCTCGTATGTATAACGGAAGAACAGGTACCTGGTGAGTATAACTATATAAACATAATCGAATACAACTCAGATACGATGATTGTTCAATCTATCCATTTAACCTTCTGCTCGATTCGGTCGCTTGTATGAAAAACGGAAGGACAGTTACCTGGTGAGTATTGCTATATAAACATCATCACGATATCATCGAATTCAACTCAGATACACATATCGTTTCGTCTAACCATTCAACATTCTGTTCGATTCAGTCGCTAGTATGTGTCGGTTGCTCGTATGTATTACGAAAGAACAGTAACCTGGTGAGTATTTCTATATGAACGTCATCACGATATAATCGAATACAACTCAGATACAATGATCATTCCGTCTATCCATCCAACCTTATGTTCGATCGGGTCGCTCGTATGTATAACGCAAGAACAGTCACCTGGTGAGTTTTACTATATAAACATCACCACGATATAATCGAATACAACTCAGTTACAATTATCGTTCCGTCTAACCATCCAACCTTATGTTCGATTCAGACGCTCGTATGTGTAACGAAAGAACCGTTACATGGTAGGTGTAACTAAATATACAGCATAACGATATAATCGGAGACAACCCAGATACAATGATTGTTCAATCTATCCATTCAACCTTATGTTCAATTCAGTCGTTCTTATGTATAACGGAAGAACAGTTACCTGGTGAGTATAACTATATGAACATAATCGAATACAACCCAGATAGGATGAATTTTCAATCTATCCATTCAACCTCCTGCTCGATTTGGTCGCTTTTATGTAAAACGAAAGAACAGTTACCTGGTGAGTATTGCTATATAAACATCATCACGATATCATCGAATACAACTCAGATACAATTATCGTTTCGTCTAACCATTTAACCTTCTGTTCGATTCAGTCGCTAGTATGTGTAACGGAAGTACCGTCACCTGGTAAGTATCACTATATATACAGTATTGCGATATAATCGGATACCACCCAGATACATTGATTGTTCAGTCTATCCATTCAACTTTCTGTTCGTTTCGGTCGCTCGTATGTAAAACGGGAATACCGTCACCTTATGTGTATAACTATATACACAGCATAACATCATAATCGAATACAACCCAGATACTATCCATTCAACCTTCTGTTCGATTCGGTTGCTCGTATGTATAACGGAAGAACAGTTACCTGGTGAGTATAACTATATAAACATAATCGAATACAACCCAGATACGATGATTGTTCAATCTATACTGAATTCAACCTTCTGCTCGATTCGGTCGCTTGTATGAAAAACGGAAGGACAGTTACCTGGTGAGTATTGCTATATAAACATCATCACGATATCATCGAATTCAACTCAGATACAATTATCGTTTCGTCTAACCATTCAACATTCTGTTCGATTCAGTCGCTAGTATGTGTAACGGAAGTACCGTCACCTGGTAAGTATCACTATATATACAGAATTGCGATATAATCGACTACCACCCAGATACATTGATTGTTCAGTCTATCCATTCAACTTTCTGTTCGTTTCGGTCGCTCGTATGTGAAACGGGAATACCGTCACCTAGTGTGTATAAATATATACACAGCATAACATCATAATCGAATACAACCCAGATACTATCCATTCAACCTTCTGTTCGATTCGGTTGCTCGTATGTATAACGAAAGAACAGTAACCTGGTGAGTATTTCTATATGAACGTCATCACGATATAATCGAATACATCTCAGATACAATGATCATTCCGTCTATCCATCCAACCTTATTTTCGATTGGGTCGCCTGTATGTATAACGCAAGAACAGTCACCTGGTGAGTTTTACTATATAAACATCACCACGATATAATCGAATACAACTCAGTTACAATTATCATTCCGTCTAACCATCCAACCTTATGTTCGATTCAGACGCTCGTATGTGTAACGCAAGAACAGTCACCTGGTGAGTTTTACTAAATATACAGCATAACGATATAATCGGAGACAACCCAGATACAATGATTGTTCAATCTATCCATTCAACCTCATGTTCAATTCAGTCGTTCTTATGTATAACGGAAGAACAGTTACCTGGTGAGTATAACTATATGAACATAATCGAATACAACCCAGATACGATGAATTTTCAATCTATCCATTCAACCTCCTGCTCGATTCGGTCGCTTTCATGTAAAACGAAAGAACAGTTACCTGGTGAGTATTGCTATATAAACATCATCACGATATCATCGAATACAACTCAGATACAATTATCGTTTCGTCTAACCATTTAACCTTCTGTTCGATTCAGTCGCTAGTATGTGTAACGGAAGTACCGTCACCTGGTTAGTATCACTATATATACAGTATTGCGATATAATCGGATACCACCCAGATACATGTGGGATCCACATTTTATAAATCAATACAGAATCTTAGTTATTTTTTTAAGTTAATAGACATCTCATTATTTCATTGTTACGCCACTGCAACTTTTTTTTTTAAACGCAAATGTTAGCCACGATCGCTATGGACACTGGTGGTAGAGAAGACGCGAGACGTAAGACGCGACAAATGGTGAGCCAATACCGAAAACGAGTTATTAGACGTGATCTTGAAGGGAGGGAACGGCTCACGGTCAGTCGAAAGTCGAAGCTAGGACGAGATCGACGATAGACGATAGACGACAACCCGTTTAGGGAGTGTAAATAAAACAAAGATCGAGCCGCGATCTGAGATTTGTTAAGACGAGTGCCGGCTAGTTAGGACGATAGTTAAAAAGACGTTCAGTGGCTGTATGCTGTAATAATAGACATTGTGTATGATTCCCAACTTACACTATATACAAACATTGTACAGTGCAAATAAATCGTTCCTACATTCCTAAATTATCCGGCGACCTTGTGAATAGAATACCCTAGACAATCCAAGCAATCCTACATTTGGGGGCTCAACCGGGATAGAAACGAAAACATTGTGGATATTGCCACTGCGAAAAGCAGTGACTGATTCGAAGAAGCGGAACTGAATAAGTGAATTGCTAACCAGACTGAAACAAAATAGACAGTGAAGTTCTGATGTCTGTGACTGTACAAATCGAAGGTATCGACGGAACATTGCTGAACGACGAAGGACGGGGCTGAAAGATTAGTGTGAATGCAGCCACTCTTTTCATTCACACTCTGCTCGACACTCGGTGAATGGAACTAGAAGAATGGTAAAATCGTATCCAGATTTTCGAGGTAGGACGTTTATCTTTCCAATTTCGAGAACATTATGGTCAGAGGCGTGCTGATAAGGAAGATTCAAGAAGAAAATTAATGTTTCTTTAAAAGTAGTTATTGTTAAAAATTCGTATAGAAAATTGTTAGCTACTAGTTATACTTTCATTGGTTACATGATTTGTAAGAGGATACAGCCATTTAACGTATCGAATATCTAACATATTCATCGTTTCATATTTTATCGCGAATTTACTTGATTTTTTTTGTTGTATTGACACCCTCTGCACCGTTTTCATAAAAAAAAATGACTAATAATGATAAATTCATCACACATGCACGCTAGTCAACACACCAAGTAGGTACTTTGTTTTTATTGTGATATCATTGTCATAGCGTTGTTTCTCGTTTTCTCTACATGCGCAGTGTTGTCGGTTGCTCGTTTTTTTAATGTTTGTCTAGTTTTTCATTGAATACCAATTCGAGTATTTTTGTTCATAATGTCGACTTTAGGTGGTATAAGCAATATTGAAAACCATATCACTCTTGCAAAATTACCTGCAGTCAAGGCATTGCATATTATTTGTTTTGGCGATGAGGGCGAACCACGAAAAGCTCGAAAGGCGTTACGTAAATTTCCTGGTTTTGGGTGGGATAAAAACTCGGTCGAATACTCAGCCAAGGTTCAAGACGTATCCAAACAATTGAAATTACCTGATTTGATAGCAGTTTGCAATATTCTTGGTCTAGATTACAATGGTTCTTATGATGAAGTCGCTAATCGTGTATGTTCATTCCTAATTGGATTCGAGTACACATATGAACAAAATGATGACGAAGAAAATGACAGAGGTTTCAAAGGAGATGACGAAGACTCCGAAGAAGAAGAAGATGGAGGAGATGAAGAGGAAAGTACTAGTGAAGAAGAAGGAGATAAAGTAAGAAATAGTAAATCAAACACGAAGAGAAGCGACAAAAAAGAAAGTTTTTCATTGACTTTCCGAGATGTAGAAGATAGTATAAGGCCGTTTGATGGAAAAGACGATTATCCGATAAGAAGATGGGTTGAAGACTTCGAAGAGGTCGCAGAAGTGACAGGTTGGAACGATTTACAAAAATTGATTTTTGCAAAAAAATCTTTGACTGGTCTAGCCAAACTGTACATACAATCTGAAAAGGGCATTAGAACATGGACTATATTGAAGAACAAGCTGATAAAGGAATTTGAAATTAAAGTAAGCAGCGCACAAATTCATAAAATGCTGATGTCAAAAAGGAAGAAATTTGATGAAAGTGTTCAAGAATATGTACTGACTATGAGGGAAATAGGAAGCCGAGCAAATATAGAAGCCGAAGTTGTAATTCAATACATCATAGACGGGATACAAGATGAATCAGCAAATAAAGTTATATTGTACGGTGCTAGAAACTTCCAAGAGTTTAAAGAAAAAGTAAAACTCTACGAATCTATTTCCAAGAAAAGACCCGTGAGTGGAAACAATTCATTCAAACCGAAGAGAGACAATGTTAAATACGAAGGAAAAAATGAAGTCAAGAAAGAGAAAGAAAATAAAGTAAGGGATCAGAATAACAAAGGCAAGCAAGAAATTTGCTTCAATTGTGGAAATCGTGGTCACAATTCCAGAGACTGTCCGGACAAGAGTAAAGGTATGAAGTGTTTCAGCTGTAGTGGATTTGGACACTTAGCATCCCAGTGTCCCGAAAAAGCAACCACTTCACAAAAACCTCGTACTCCTGCCAATGTGAACACCATTGATATAGTACCAAAAAATGCTATAACATTGAAATTTGGTCAAACAAAATTGTTTGCATTATTTGATACAGGTAGCGATATAAGTGCCATTAGACAGGACGTTTACGAATCATTTTTTGTTGAAGATATACTCTCACAGGATACAATAACCGTTAAAGGCATAGGAACAAACAAGGTTGAAACATTGGGATCGTTCAACAAAAATGTTGAAATCAATGAGGAAGAGTTCAACCTTCTGTTTCATGTCATACCCAAGGAGGCTTCTGGGTTCCAGGTGATAGTAGGAAGTAATTTGTTGAAGCAAGCTGAGGTTCACATAAGAGACGAAGGAATAATTGTGTGCAAAAAAGAAAATTTTCTAATGAGCATCACAGTAGACGAAAATAAATTAGAGGATGATATTGATTTGAAACACATAGAAGATAGGGCACACAGAGAACTGGTGAAAAAGATGATTGAAAGCTATAAGCCTGAAAAAACGAAAACTACCGAAATCAAGATGAAGATCATACTGAAAAATGAAGAACCGATCTACCAAGGACCGCGAAGACTCTCATTGCCAGAGAAAAAAGAAGTAGAGAAACAAATACAAGAATGGTTAGAGGATGGAATCGTCAGAGAGAGCTCATCAGATTTTGCTAGCCCGATAGTACTGGTGCGTAAGAAAGACGGTGCTACTAGAATTTGCTGCGACTATCGAAAGCTCAATAAGAACATAATAAAGGACAGGTTTCCATTACCGCTGATAGAAGATGTTCTAGATAAGTTGGAAGGAGCTAGGATTTTTTCGACAATTGATCTGAAGAATGGATTTTTTCATGTCGGTATAGAGGAGAGTAGCATCAAATACACTTCTTTCGTTACCCATAATGGACAGTACGAGTTCCTCAAATGTCCATTCGGTTTGTGTAACAGTCCGGCTGTTTTTCAGCGTTTTATAACCGATATTTTCAGGAAGCTCTCAGCAAAAGGTATCGTAATATTCTATATGGATGACATCATTATTCCAAGTCGTACTATGGATGAAGGAATAGAAAAATTGAGGATAGTTTTGGAGGTCGCACGAGAAAATGGTTTAGAAATAAAGAAGAAAAAGTGCCAGTTCCTGAAGAGAAGAGTACAGTTT
This sequence comes from Chrysomela aeneicollis, assembly GCA_029955515.1. NCBI lineage: Eukaryota > Metazoa > Arthropoda > Insecta > Coleoptera > Chrysomelidae > Chrysomela > Chrysomela aeneicollis. The sequence goes on from JARUHQ010000017.1 coordinate 11,369,758, forward strand.
TTAGGATACGTAGTAGAAGATGGAACAGTACAACCGTCGGAAGAAAAAACGTTAGCAATCAAACGTTTTCCTGAACCAACGACTCACAAGCAGCTCCAATCTTATCTTGGGTTAACTGGATATTTCAGAAAATTCATACCCTCCTATTCTGCAATTGCGAAACCATTAAGCGATATGCTTAGAAAAGATGTACCATTCAAATTTGGAGATATACAAAGACAATCTTTTCAAAAATTGAAGGAACTACTCACATGCTATCCAGTATTGCATATTTTTCAGAGAGGCCTGCCGACAGAGCTACATACGGATGCAAGTAAGCATGGTTACGGTGCATGCCTTATGAAGAGGTCAAATGTTGATTCCAAACTGCATCCTGTTTACTTTCTAAGTGAAAAGACAACTCCTGCTGAAGAAAAATACAGCTCCTACGAATTAGAAGTTCTAGCCGTGATAACAGCTGTAAAGAAATTCAGGATATACATACTAGGTATGAAGATCAAGATAGTAACTGACTGCTCAGCCTTCCAAAAAACAATGCAAAAGAAAGATTTGACCACGAGAGTGGCAAGATGGGCTCTTTTGCTAGAAGAGTATGACTATGAGATAGAGCATAGAAAAGGAAGTAGGATGTCTCACGTTGATGCGCTTAGCCGTTATCCAGTAGTGATGACAATGACAGAAGAAGATGGTCTGTTAGAGAAAATCAGAATAGCGCAAGGAAAAGATGAAAATATTGCGACGATCAAAAAGCTTTTAGATTCAGAAGAAGAACACGAAGATTATTTCACTAGACATGGCCTAGTATATAAGTACGTGAAAGGAAAAGAACTGTTAGCAATACCAAGGGCTATGCAGACAGAAATTATCAGAAAGTCACACGAAGAAGGGCATTTCGCCGTAAGGAAGACAGAAGAATTGATCGAAAGAGAATATTTTATACCCAGGTTGAAAGACAAGATTCAAACAGTTATAGCTAACTGTATACCTTGTATTTTAGGCAATAGGAAAGAAGGAAAAAAGGAAGGAATGCTCCATCCGATTTCTAAATTAGAAGGCCCTTTGCATACTTACCACGCTGATCATTTAGGTACCATACCATCGACGAATAAAAATTATCAGTATATTCTAGCGGTAATAGATGATTTCACCAAGTTTACATGGATTTATCCTACAAAGTCCACAACTGCGAGAGAAACAATAAGTTGCTTAGTCAAGCAGCAAAAAACTTTTGGTAACCCGAGTAGAATTATTACAGATAAAGGTGCAGCATTTACAGCGAATGAGTTCCAGGATTATTGTACCGAAGAAGGGATTAAGCACGTGACAGTTACTACAGGCGTACCAAGAGGGAATGGACAGGTGGAGAGAATAAACCGAACTATTATCCCAGTCCTCACTAAGCTCAGCATAGAAGACCCAACTAAATGGTACAAATTTGTCGATAGAGTCCAGAGAGCACTCAATTCCACGTTCCAGCGAAGTATCAGAACAACTCCATTCGAAGTGTTGACGGGAGTTAAGATGAGAAGAAAGGAAGATTTAGTGATGAGTGAACTTATAGAAGAAGAAGCAAGGAAAGAATTCGATAAAGGAAGAGAAAATCTGAGAAAAGAATGTCGAAAGCATTTGATAAAGCTTCAAGAGGAAAACCGGAAAAGTTATAACGTAGGAAGAAAGAAAGCCACCGTTTACGAAGAAGGTGACTTAGTGGCAATTAAAAGAACCCAATTCGGATCGGGATTGAAAGTTCATAAAAAATTCTTAGGACCATACGAAGTGATCATGGCAAAGAGAAACGAAAGATATGAAGTCGTAAAAGTAGGAAATCACGAAGGACCCATACGGACATCTACTTGTTCAGAGTTCATGAAACCTTGGGTGCAGTACGGAACCGAATCCGAGTCGGATTCGCAGTAGGATGGCCGAGTGTGGGATCCACATTTTATAAATCAATACAGAATCTTAGTTATTTTTTTTTAGTTAATAGACATCTCATTATTTCATTGTTACGCCACTGCAACTTTTTTTTTAAACGCAAATGTTAGCCACGATCGCTATGGACACTGGTGGTAGAGAAGACGCGAGACGTAAGACGCGACAAATGGTGAGCCAATACCGAAAACGAGTTATTAGACGTGATCTTGGAGGGAGGGAACGGCTCACGGTCAGTCGAAAGTCGAAGCTAGGACGAGATCGACGATAGACGATAGACGACAACCCGTTTAGGGAGTGTAAATAAAACAAAGATCGAGCCGCGATCTGAGATTTGTTAAGACGAGTGCCGGCTAGTTAGGACGATAGTTAAAAAGACGTTCAGTGGCTGTATGCTGTAATAATAGACATTGTGTATGATTCCCAACTTACACTATATACAAACATTGTACAGTACAAATAAATCGTTTCTACATTCCTAAATTATCCGGCGACCTTGTGAATAGAATACCCTAGACAATCCAAGCAATCCTACATACATTGATTGTTCAGTCTATCCATTCAACTTTCTGTTCGTTTCGGTCGCTCGTATGTAAAACAATAATACCGTCACCTTGTGTATATAACTATATACACAGCATAACATCATAATCGAATACAACCCAGATACTATCCATTCAACCTTCTGTTCGATTCGGTTGCTCGTATGTATAACGGAAGAACAGTTACCTGGTGAGTATAATTATATAAACATAATCGAATACAACCCAGATACGATGATTGTTCAATCTATACTGAATTCAACCTTCTGCTCGATTCGGTCGCTTGTATGTAAAACGGAAGAACCGTTACATGGTAGGTGTAACTAAATATACAGCATAACGATATAATCGGAGACAACCCAGATACAATGATTGTTCAATCTATCCATCCAACCTTATGTTCGATTCGGTTGCTCGTATGTTTAACGAAAGAACTGTTACCTGGTTAGACATACGATATGATAATCATCACGATATACTCGAATACAACCCCAGATACGATTATTGTTTAGTCTATCCATCCAACCTTCTGTTCAATTCAGTCGTTCTTATGAAAAACGGAAGAACAGTTACCTGGTGAGTATTGCTATATAAACATCATCACGATATCATCGAATACAACTCAGATACAATTATCGTTTCGTCTAACCATTTAACCTTCTGTTCGATTCAGTCGCTTGTATGTATAACGCAAGAACAGTTACCTGGTGAATAACTTTATAAACATAATCGAATACAACTCAGATACGATGATTGTTTAATCTATCCATTCAACCTTATGTTCGATTGGGTTGCTCGTATGTAAAACGGAAGAACAGTTACCTGGTGAGTATTGCTATATAAACATCATCACGATATCATCGAATACAACTCAGAGATACAATTTTCGTCCCGTCTAACCATTTAACCTTTTAAACAAGGAAAATAATATCTCAAAGTCATCTCCAACATTATTAGAATAATCTAACATAACAAGGTAGAAAACGAGCAGAAAACAACTACGTTCCTGGCAAATATTTTTGTATTTTTATTCATTTATATGAATTGATGCATAGACTACGAGTGGATATAATTCAATATTTTGCGTAGTATTTGCCAGGAACGTAGTTGTTTTATGCTCGTTTTCTACCTTGTTATGTTAGATTATTCTAATAATGTTGGAGATGACTTTGAGATATTATTTTCCTTGTTTACACCACCACTCCACTTATGGCTATTCCGTTTGATTCAATCCGCTAGTCGAGCAACCCAGCCAATCTCATATTTCTATATGGGAAATTTATTAAGGAGTGTTTCTTTCTTCGCCGCTTGGTGTCGCCGTCTTCATTCTCTTCTTGGGGATCGGCTCACTGCTAACAAATATGCGTGGATGCTTCCATCGATTCAGACCTCGCCTCGTGTGGAGATCTCGGGATCTCTACACGGTTGACTACCCTGTACTGATGAGGGCCAATAAGCCCGAAACCGGTCTACAGGTTGTCAGGCGTGTTTGTCTCGTTGGGAGCATAAACGCATGTTCGAAGAAAGAAACATTTGTATTTTTATTCATTTATATGAATTGATGCATAGACTACGAGTGGATATAATTCAATATTTTGCGTGGTATTTGCCAGGAACGTAGTTGTTTTCTGCTCGTTTTCTACCTTGTTATGTTAGATTATTCTAATAATGTTGGAGATGACTTCGAGATATTATTTTCCTTGTTTACACCACCACTCCACTTATGGCTATTCCGTTTGATTCAACCTTTTGTTCGATTCAGTCGCTAGTATGTGTAACGGAAGTACCGTCACCTGGTAAGTATCACTATATATACAGTATTGCGATATAATCGGATACCACCCAGATACATTGATTGTTCAGTCTATCCATTCAACTTTCTGTTCGTTTCGGTCGTTCGTATGTGAAACGGGAATACCGTCACCTAGTGTGTATAACTATATACACAGCATAACATCATAATCGAATACAACCCAGATACTATCCATTCAACCTTCTGTTCGATTCGGTTGCTCGTATGTATAACGAAAGAACAGTAACCTGGTGAGTATTTCCATATGAACTTCATCACGATATAATCGAATACAACTCAGATACAATGATCATTCCGTCTATCCATCCAACCTTCTGTTCGATTTGGTCGCTCGTACGTATAACGCAAGAACAGTCACCTGGTGAGTATTACTATATAAACATTACCACGATATAATCGAATACAACTCAGTTACAATTATCGTTTTGTCTATCCATTCAACCTTCTGTTCAGTTCAGCCGCTCTTATTTATAACTGGAGAACAGTTACCTGGTGAGTATAACTATATAAACATCATCACGATATAATCGAATACAACCCCAGATAGGATCATTGTTTAGTCTATACATTCAACCTTCTGTTCAATTCAGTCGCTCGTATGTATAACGGAAGAACAGTTACCTGGTGAGTATAACTATATAAACATAATCGAATACAACTCAGATACGATGATTGTTTAATCTATCCATTCAACCTTATGTTCGATTGGGTTGCTCGTATGTAAAACGGAAGGACAGTTACCTGGTAAGTATTGCTATATAAACATCATCACGATATCATCGAATTCAAATCAGATACAATTATCGTTTCGTCTAACCATTCAACATTCTGTTCGATTCAGTCGCTAGTATGTGTAACGGAAGTATCGTCACCTGGTATCACTATATATACAGAATTGCGATATAATCGACTACCACCCAGATACATTGATTGTTCAGTCTATCCATTCAACTTTCTGTTCGTTTCGGTCGCTCGTATATATAACGAAAGACCAGTAACTTGGTGAGTATTTCTATATGAACGTCATCACGATATAATCGAATACAACTCAGATACAATGATAATTCCGTCTATCCATCCAACCTTATGTTCGATTGGGTCGCTCGTATGTATAACGCAAGAACAGTCATCTGGTGAGTTTTACTATATAAACATCACCACTATATAATCGAATACAACTCAGTTACAATTATCGTTCCGTCTAACCATCCAACCTTATGTTCGATTCAGACGCTCGTATGTGTAACGAAAGAACCGTTACATGGTAGGTGTAACTAAATATACAGCATAACGATATAATCGGAGACAACCCAGATACAATGATTGTTCAATCTATCCATTCAACCTTATGTTCGATTCGGTTGCTCGTATGTATAACGGAAGAACTGTTACCTGGTTAGACATACTATATGATTATAATCACGATATAATCAAATACAACCCAGATACTATCCATTCAAACTTTTGTTCGATTCGGTTGCTCGTATGTATAACGAAAGAACAGTAACCTGGTGAGTATTTCCATATAAACTTCATCACGATATAATCGAATACAACTCAGATACAATGATCATTTCGTCTATATATCCAACCTTCTGTTCGATTTGGTCGCTCATACGTATAACGCAAGAACAGTCACCTGGTGAGTATTACTATATAAACATTACCACGATATAATCGAATACAACTCAGTTACAATTATCGTTTTGTCTATCCATTCAACCTTCTGTTCAGTTCAGCCGCTCTTATGTATAACTGGAGAACAGTTACCTGGTGAGTATAACTATATAAACATCATCATGATATAATCGAATACAACCCCAGATAGGATCATTGTTTAGTCTATACATTCAACCTTCTGTTCAATTCAGTCGCTCGTATGTATAACGGAAGAACAGTTACCTGGTGAGTATAACTATATAAACATAATCGAATACAACTCAGATACGATGATTGTTTAATTTATCCATTCAACCTTATGTTCGATTGGGTTGCTCGTATGTATAACGAAAGAACAGGTACCTGGTGGGTATAACTATATAAACATAATCGAATACAACCCAGATACGACGATTGTTCAATCTATACTGAATTAAACCTTCTGCTCGATTCGGCCGCTTGTATGTAAAACGGAAGAACAGTTACCTGGTGAGTATTGCTATATAAACATCATCACGATATCATCGAATACAACTCAGAGATACAATTATCGTTTCGTCTAACCATTTAACCTTCTGTTCGATTCAGTCGCTAGTATGTGTAACGGAAGTACCGTCACCTGGTAAGTATCACTATATATACAGTATTGCGATATAATCGGATACCACCCAGATACATTGATTGTTCAGTCTATCCATTCAACTTTCTGTTCGTTTCGGTCGTTCGTATGTAAAACGGGAATACCGTCACCTAGTGTGTATAACTATATACACAGCATAACATCATAATCGAATATAACCCAGATACTATCCATTCAACCTTCTGTTCGATTCGGTTGCTCGTATGTATAACGAAAGAACAGTAACCTGGTGAGTATTTCCATATAAACTTCATCACGATATAATCGAATACAACTCAGATACAATGATCATTCCGTCTATCCATCCAACCTTCTGTTCGATTAGGTCGCTCGTACGTATAACGCAAGAACAGTCACCTGGTGAGTATTACTATATAAACATTACCACGATATAATCGAATACAACTCAGTTACAATTATCGTTTTGTCTATCCATTCAACCTTCTGTTCAGTTCAGCCGCTCTTATGTATAACTGGAGAACAGTTACCTGGTGAGTATAACTATATAAACATCATCACGATATAATCGAATATAACCCCAGATAGGATCATTGTTTAGTCTATACATTCAACCTTCTGTTCAATTCAGTCGCTCGTATGTATAACGGAAGAACAGTTACCTGGTGAGTATAACTATATAAACATAATCGAATACAACTCAGATACGATGATTGTTTAATCTATCCATTCAACCTTATGTTCGATTGGGATGCTCGTATGTATAACGAAAGAACAGGTACCTGGTGAATATAACTATATAATTATAATCGAATACAACTCAGATACGATGATTGTTCAATCTATCCATTTAACCTTCTGCTCGATTCGGTCGCTTGTATGTAAAACGGAAGGACAGTTACCTGGTAAGTTTTGCTATATAAACATCATCATGATATCATCGAATTCAACTCAGATACAATTATCGTTTCGTCTAACCATTCAACATTCTGTTCGATTCAGTCGCTAGTATGTGTAACAGAAGTATCGTCACCTGGTAAGTATCACTATATATACAGAATTGCGATATAATCGACTACCACCCAGATACATTGATTGTTCAGTCTATCCATTCATCTTTCTGTTCGTTTCGGTCGCTCGTATGTATAACGAAAGACCAGTAACCTGGTGAGTATTTCTATATGAACGTCATCACGATATAATCGAATACAACCCAGATAATATCCATTCAACCTTCTGTTCGATTCGGTTGCTCGTATGTATAACGAAAGAACAGTAACCTGGTGAGTATTTCCATATGAACTTCATCACGATATAACCGAATACAACTCAGATACAATGATCATTCCGTCTATCCATCCAACCTTCTGTTCGATTTGGTCGCTCGTACGTATAACGCAAGAACAGTCACCTGGTGAGTATTACTATATAAACATTACCACGATATAATCGAATACAACTCAGTTACAATTATCGTTTTGTCTATCCATTCAACCTTCTGTTCAGTTCAGCCGCTCTTATGTATAACTGGAGAACAGTTACCTGGTGAGTATAACTATATAAACATCATCACGATATAATCGAATACAACCCCAGAAAGGATCATTGTTTAGTCTATACATTCAAACTTTTGTTCAATTCAGTCGCTCGTATGTATAACGGAAGAACAGTTACCTGGTGAGTATAACTATATAAACATAATCGAATACAACTCAGATACGATGATTGTTCAATCTATCCATTCAACCTTATGTTCGATTGGGTTGCTCGTATGTATAACGAAAGAACAGGTACCTGGTGAGTATAATGATATAAACATAATCGAATACAACCCAGATACGACGATTGTTCAATCTATACTGAATTCAACCTTCTGCTCGATTCGGCCGCTTGTATGTAAAACGGAAGAACAGTTACCTGGTGAGTATTGCTGTATAAACATCATCACGATATCATCGAATACAACTCAGAGATACAATTATCGTTTCGTCTAACCATTTAACCTTCTGTTCGTTTCAGTCGCTAGTATGTGTAACGGAAGTACCGTCACCTGGTAAGTATCACTATATATACAGTATTGCGATATAATCGGATTCCACCCAGATACATTGATTGTTCAGTCTATCCATTCAACTTTCTGTTCGTTTCGGTCGTTCGTATGTAAAATGGGAATACCGTCACCTAGTGTGTATAACTATATACACAGCATAACATCATAATCGAATACAACCAAGATACTATCCATTCAACCTTCTGTTCGATTCGGTTGCTCGTATGTATAACGAGTGAGTATTTCCATATGAACTTCATCACGATATAATCGAATACAACTCAGATACAATGATCATTCCGTCTATCCATCCCACCTTCTGTTCGATTTGGTCGCTCGTACGTATAACGCAAGAACAGTCACCTGGTGAGTATAACTATATAAACATCATCACGATATAATCGAATACAACCCCAGATAGGATCATTGTTTAGTCTATACATTCATCCTTCTGTTCAATTCAGTCGCTCGTATGTATAACGGAAAAATAGTTACCTGGTGAGTATAACTATATAAACATAATCGAATACAACTCAGATACGATGATTGTTCAATCTATCCATTTAACCTTCTGCTCGATTCGGTCGCTTGTATGTAAAACGGAAGGACAGTTACCTGGTAAGTATTGCTATATAAACATCATCACGATATCATCGAATTCAACTCAGATACAATTATCGTTTCGTCTAACCATTCAACATTCTGTTCGATTCAGTCGCTAGTATGTGTAACGGAAGTATCGTCACCTGGTGAGTATCACTATATATACAGAATTGCGATATAATCGACTACCACCCAGATACATTGATTGTTCAGTCTATCTATCCAACTTTCTGATCGTTTCGGTCGCTCGTATGTATAACGAAAGACCAGTAACCTGGTGAGTATCTCTATATGAACGTCATCACGATATAATCGAATACAACTCAGATACAATGATCATTCCGTCTATCCATCCAACCTTATGTTCGATTGGGTCGCTCGTATGTATAACGCAAGAACAGTCACCTGGTGAGTTTTACTATATAAACATCACCACGATATAATCGAATACAACTCAGTTACAATTATCGTTCCGTCAAACCATCCAACCTTATGTTCGATTCAGACGCTCGTATGTGTAACGAAAGAACCGTTACATGGTAGGTGTAACTAACTATACAGCATAACGATATAATCGGAGACAACCCAGATACAATGATTGTTCAATCTATCCATTCAACCTTATGTTCGATTCGGTTCCTCGTATGTATAACGGAAGAACTGTTACCTGGTTAGACATACTATATGATAATAATCACGATATAATCAAATACAATCCAGATACTATCCATTCAAACTTCTGTTCGATTCGGTTGCTCGTATGTATAACGAAAGAACAGTAACCTGGTGAGTATTTCCATATGAACTTCATCACGATATAATCGAATTCAACTCAGATACAATGATCATTCCGTATATCCATCCAACCTTCTGTTCGATTTGGTCGCTAGTACGTATAACGCAAGAACAGTCACCTGGTGAGTATTACTATATAAACATTACCACGATATAATTGAATACAACTCAGTTACAATTATCGTTTTGTCTATCCATTCAACCTTCTGTTCAGTTCAGCCGCTTTTATGTATAACTGGAGAACAGTTACCTGGTCAGTATAACTATATAAACATCATCACGATATAATCGAATACAACCCCAGATAGGATCATTGTTTAGTCTATACATTCAACCTCCTGTTCTATTCAGTCGCTCGTATGTATAACGAAAGAACAGTTACCTGGTGAGTATAACTATATAAACATAATCGAATACAACTCAGATACGATGATTGTTTAATCTATCCATTCAACCTTATGTTCGATTGGGTTGCTCGTATGTATAACGAAAGAACAGGTACCTGGTGAGTATAACTATATAAACATAATCGAATACAACCCAGATACGACGATTGTTCAATCTATACTGAATTCAACCTTCTGCTCGATTCGGCCGCTTGTATGTAAAACGGAAGAACAGTTACCTGGTGAGTATTGCTATATAAACATCATCACGATATCATCGAATACAACTCAGAGATACAATTATCGTTTCGTCTAACCATTTAACCTTCTGTTCGATTCAGTCGCTAGTATGTGTGACGGAAGTACCGTCACTTGGTAAGTATCACTATATATACAGTATTGCGATATAATCGGATACCACCCAGATACATTGATTGTTCAGTCTATCCATTCAACTTTCTGTTCGTTTCGGTCGTTCGTATGTAAAACGGGAATACCGTCACCTAGTGTGTATAACTATATACACAGCATAACATCATAATCGAATACAACCCAGATACTATCCATTCAACCTTCTGTTCGATTCGGTTGCTCGTATGTATAACGAAAGAACAGTAACCTGGTGAGTATTTCCATATGAACTTCATCACGATATAATCGAATACAACTCAGATACAATGATCATTCCGTCTATCCATCCAACCTTCTGTTCGATTTGGTCGCTCGTACGTATAACGCAAGAACAGTCACCGGGTGAGTATTACTATATAAACATTACCACGATATAATCGAATACAACTCAGTTACAATTATCGTTGTGTCTATCCATTCAACCTTCTGTTCAGTTCAGCCGCTCTTATGTATAACTGGAGAACAGTTACCTGGTGAGTATAACTATATAAACATCACGATATAATCGAATACAACCCCAGATAGGATCATTGTTTAGTCTATACATTCAACCTTCTATTCAATTCAGTCGCTCGTATGTATAACGGAAGAACAGTTACCTGGTGAGTATAACTATATAAACATAATCGAATACAACTCAGATACGATGATTGTTTAATCTATCCATTCAACCTCATGTTCGATTGGGTTGCTCGTATGTATAACGAAAGAACAGGTACCTGGTGAGTATAACTATATAAACATAATCGAATACAACCCAGATACGACGATTGTTCAATCTATACTGAATTCAACCTTCTGCTCGATTCGGCCGCTTGTATGTAAAACGGAAAAACAGTTACCTGGTGAGTATTGCTATATAAACATCATCACGATATCATCGAATACAACTCAGAGATACAATTATCGTTTCGTCTAACCATTCAACCTTCTGTTCGATTCAGTCGCTAGTATGTGTAACGGAAGTACCGTCACCTGGTAAGTATCACTATATATACAGTATTGCGATATAATCGGATACCACCCAGATACATTGATTGTTCAGTCTATCCATTCAACTTTCTGTTCGTTTCGGTCGTTCGTATGTAAAACGGGAATACCGTCACCTAGTGTGTATAACTATATACACAGCATAACATCATAATGGAATACAACCCAGATACTATCCATTCAACCTTCTGTTCGATTCGGTTGCTCGTATGTATAACGAAAGAACAGTAACCTGGTGAGTATTTCCATATGAACTTCATCACGATATAATCGAATACAACTCAGATACAATGATCATTCCGTCTATCCATCCAACCTTCTGTTCGATTTGGTCGCTCGTACGTATAACGCAAGAACAGTCACCTGGTGAGTATTACTATATAAACATTACCACGATATAATCGAATACAACTCTGTTACAATTATCGTTGTGTCTATCCATTCAACCTTCTGTTCAGTTCAGCCGCTCTTATGTATAACTGGAAAACAGTTACCTGGTGAGTATAACTATATAAACATCATCACGATATAATCGAATACAACCCCAGATAGGATCATTGTTAAGTCTATACATTCAACCTTCTGTTCAATTCAGTCGCTCGTATGTATAACGAAAGAACAGTTACCTGGTGAGTATAACTATATAAACATAATCGACTACTACCCAGATACATTGATTGTTCAGTCTATCCATTCAACTTTCTGTTCGTTTCGGTCGCTCGTATGTATAACGAAAGACCAGTAACCTGGTGAGTATTTCTATATGAACGTCATCACGATATAATCGAATACAACTCAGATACAATGATCATTCCGTCTATCCATCCAACCTTATGTTCGATTGGGTCGCTCGTATGTATAACGCAAGAACAGTCACCTGGTGAGTTTTACTATATAAACATCACCACGATATAATCGAATACAACTCAGTTACAATTATCGTTCCGTCTAACCATCCAACCTTATGTTCGATTCAGACGCTCGTATGTGTAACGAAAGAACCGTTACATGGTAGGTGTAACTAAATATACAGCATAACGATATAATCGGAGACAACCCAGATACAATGATTGTTCAATCTATCCATTCAACCTTATGTTCGATTCGGTTGCTCGTATGTATAACGGAAGAACTGTTACCTGGTCAGACATACTATATGAGAATAATCACGATATAATCAAATACAACCCAGATACTATCCATTCAAACTTCTGTTCGATTCGGTTGCTCGTATGTATAACGAAAGAACAGTAACCTGGTGAGTATTTCCATATGAACTTCATCACGATATAATCGAATACAACTCAGATACAATGATCATTCCGTATATCCATCCAACCTTCTGTTCGATTTGGTCGCTCGTACGTATAACGCAAGAACAGTCACCTGCTGAGTATTACTATATAAACATTACCACGATATAATTGAATACAACTCAGTTACAATTATCGTTTTGTCTATCCATTCAACCTTCTGTTCAGTTCAGCCGCTCTTATGTATAACTGGATAACAGTTACCTGGTGAGTATAACTATATCAACATCATCACGATATAATCGAATACAACCCCAGATAGGATCATTGTTTAGTCTATACATTCAACCTTCTGTTCAATTCAGTCGCTCGTATGTATAACGGAAGAACAGTTACCTGGTGAGTATAACTATATAAACATAATCGAATACAACTCAGATACGATGATTGTTTAATCTATCCATTCAACCTTATGTTCGATTGGGTTGCTCGTATGTATAACGAAAAAACAGGAACCTGGTGAGTATAACTATATGAACATAATCGAATACAACCCAGATACGACGATTGTTCAATCTATACTGAATTCAACCTTCTGCTCGATTCGGCCGCTTGTATGTAAAACGGAAGAACAGTTACCTGGTGAGTATTGCTATATAAACATCATCACGATATCATCGAATACAACTCAGAGATACAATTTTCGTTTCGTCTAACCATTTAACCTTCTGTTCGATTCAGTCGCTAGTATGTGTAACGGAAGTACCGTCACCTGGTAAGTATCACTATATATACAGTATTGCGATATAATCGGATACCACCCAGATACATTGATTGTTCAGTCTATCCATTCAACTTTCAGTTCGTTTCGGTCGTTCGTATGTAAAACGGGAATACCGTCACCTAGTGTGTATAACTATATACACAGCATAACATCATAATCGAATACAACCCAGATACTATCCATTCAACCTTCTGTTCGATTTGGTTGCTCGTATGTATAACGAAAGAACAGTAACCTGGTGAGTATTTCCATATGAACTTCATCACGATATAATCGAATACAACTCAGATACAATGATCATTCCGTCTATCTATCCAACCTTCTGTTCGATTTGGTCGCTCGTACGTATAACGCAAGAACAGTCACCTGGTGAGTATTACTATATAAACATTACCACGATATAATCGAATACAACTCAGTTACAATTATCGTTTTGTCTATCCATTCAACCTTCTGTTCAGTTCAGCCGCTCTTATGTATAACTGGAGAACAGTTACCTGGTGAGTATAACTATATAAACATCATCACGATATAATCGAATACAACCCCAGATAGGATCATTGTTTGGTCTATACATTCAACCTTCTGTTCAATTCAGTCGCTCGTATGTATAACGGAGGAACAGTTACCTGGTGAGTATAACTATATAAACATAATCGAATACAACTCAGATACGATGATTGTTTAATCTATCCATTCAACCTTATGTTCGATTGGGTTGCTCGTATGTATAACGAAAGAACAGTAACCTGGTGAGTATTTCCATATGAACTTCATCACGATATAATCGAATACAACTCAGATACAATGATCATTCCGTCTATCCATCCAACCTTCTGTTCGATTTGGTTGCTCGTATGTATAACGAAAGAACAGTAACCTGGTGAGTATTTCCATATGAACTTCATCACGATATAATCGAATACAACTCAGATACAATGATCATTCCGTCTATCTATCCAACCTTCTGTTCGATTTGGTCGCTCGTACGTATAACGCAAGAACAGTCACCTGGTGAGTATTACTATATAAACATTACCACGATATAATCGAATACAACTCAGTTACAATTATCGTTTTGTCTATCCATTCAACCTTCTGTTCAGTTCAGCCGCTCTTATGTATAACTGGAGAACAGTTACCTGGTGAGTATAACTATATAAACATCATCACGATATAATCGAATACAACCCCAGATAGGATCATTGTTTGGTCTATACATTCAACCTTCTGTTCAATTCAGTCGCTCGTATGTATAACGGAGGAACAGTTACCTGGTGAGTATAACTATATAAACATAATCGAATACAACTCAGATACGATGATTGTTTAATCTATCCATTCAACCTTATGTTCGATTGGGTTGCTCGTATGTATAACGAAAGAACAGTAACCTGGTGAGTATTTCCATATGAACTTCATCACGATATAATCGAATACAACTCAGATACAATGATCATTCCGTCTATCCATCCAACCGTCTGTTCGATTTGGTCGCTCGTACGTATAACGCAAGAACAGTCACCTGGTGAGTATTACTATATAAACATTACCACGATATAATCGAATACAACTCAGTTACAATTATCGTTTTGTCTATCCATTCAACCTTCTGATCAGTTCAGCCGCTCTTATGTAAAACTGGAGAACAGTTACCTGGTGAGTATAACTATATAAACATCATCACGATATAATCGAATACAACCCCAGATAGGATCATTGTTTAGTCTATACATTCAACCTTCTGTTCAATTCAGTCGCTCGTATGTATAACGGAAGAACAGTTACCTGGTGAGTATAACTATATAAACATAATCGAATACAACTCAGATACGATGATTGTTTAATCTATCCATTCAACCTTATGTTCGATTGGGTTGCTCGTATGTATAACGAAAGAACAGGTACCTGGTGAGTATAACTATATAAACATAATCGAATACAACCCAGATACGACGATAGTTCAATCTATACTGAATTCAACCTTCTGCACGATTCGGCCGCTTGTATGTAAAACGGAAGAACAGTTACCTGGTGAGTATTGCTATAAAAACATCATCACGATATCATCGAATACAACTCAGAGATACAATTATCGTTTCGTCTAACCATTTAACCTCCTGTTCGATTCAGTCGCTAGTATGTGTAACGGAAGTACCGTCACCTGGTAAGTATCACTATATATACAGTATTGCGATATAATCGGATACCACCCAGATACATTGATTGTTCAGTCTATCCATTCAACTTTCTGTTCGTTTCGGTCGTTCGTGTGTAAAACGGGAATACCGTCACCTAGTGTGTATAACCATATACACAGCATAACATCATAATCGAATACAACCCAAATACTATCCATTCAACCTTCTGTTCGATTCGGTTGCTCGTATGTATAACGAAAGAACAGTAACCTGGTGAGTATTTCCATATGAACTTCATCACGATATAATCGAATACAACTCAGATACAATGATCATTCCGTCTATCCATCCAACCTTCTGTTCGATTTGGTCGCTCGTACGTATAACGCAAGAACAGTCACCTGGTGAGTATTACTATATAAACATTACCACGATATAATCAAATACAACTCAGTTACAATTATCGCTTTGTCTATCCATTTAACCTTCTGTTCAGTTCAGCCGCTCTTATGTATAACTGGAGAACAGTTACCTGGTGAGTATAACTATATAAACATCATCACGATATAATCGAATACAACCCCAGATAGGATCATTGTTTAGTCTATACATTCAACCTTCTGTTCAATTCAGTCGCTCGTATGTATAACGGAAGAACAGTTACCTGGTGAGTATAACTATATAAACATAATCGAATACAACTCAGATACGATGATTGTTTAATCTATCCATTCAACCTTATGTTCGATTGTGTTGCTCGTATGTATAACGAAAGAACAGGTACCTGGTGAGTATAACTATATAAACATAATCGAATACAACCCAGATACGACGATTGTTCAATCTATACTGAATTCAACCTTCTGCTCGATTCGGCCGCTTGTATGTAAAACGGAAGAACAGTTACCTGGTGAGTATTGCTATATAAACATCATCACGATATCATCGAATACAACTCAGAGATACAATTATCGTTTCGTCTAACCATTTAACCTTCTGTTCGATTCAGTCGCTAGTATGTGTAACGGAAGTACCGTCACCTGGTAAGTATCACTATATATACAGTATTGCGATATAATCGGATACCACCCAGATACATTGATTGATCAGTCTATCCATTCAACTTTCTGTTCGTTTCGGTCGTTCGTATGTAAAACGGGAATACCGTCACCTAGTGTGTATAACCATATACACAGCATAACATCATAATCGAATACAACCCAGATACTATCCATTCAACCTTATGTTCGATTGTGTTGCTCGTATGTATAACGAAAGAACAGGTACCTGGTGAGTATAACTATATAAACATAATCGAATACAACTCAGATACGATGATTGTTCAATCTATCCTTAACCTTCTGCTCGATTCGGTCGCTTGTATGTAAAACGGAAGGACAGTCACCTGGTGAGTATTGCTATATAAACATCATCACGATATCATCGAATTCAACTCAGATACAATTATCGTTTCGTCTAACCATTCAACATTCTGTTCGATTCAGTCGCTAGTATGTGTAACGGAAGTATCGTCACCTGGTAAGTATCACTATATATACAGAATTGCGATATAATCGACTACCACCCAGATACATTGATTGTTCAGTCTATCCATTCAACTTTTAGTTCGTTTCGGTCGCTCGTATGTATAACGAAAGACCAGTAACCTGGTGAGTATTTCTATATGAACGTCATCACGATATAATCGAATACAACTCAGATACAATGATCATTCCGTCTATCTATCCAACCCTATGTTCGATTGGGTCGCTCGTATGTATAACGCAAGAACAGTCACCTGGTGAGTTTTACTATATAAACATCACCACGATATAATCGAATACAACTCAGTTACAATTATCGTTCCGTCTAACCATCCAACCTTATGTTCGATTCAGACGCTCGTATGTGTAACGAAAGAACCGTTACATGGTAGGTGTAACTAAATATACAGCATAACGATATAATCGGAGACAACCCAGATACAATGATTGTTCAATTTATCCATTCAACCTCCTGTTCAGTTCAGTCGCTCTTATGTATAACTGGAGA
This sequence comes from Chrysomela aeneicollis, assembly GCA_029955515.1. Classification (NCBI taxonomy): domain Eukaryota; kingdom Metazoa; phylum Arthropoda; class Insecta; order Coleoptera; family Chrysomelidae; genus Chrysomela; species Chrysomela aeneicollis. Next base: position 11,387,767 of record JARUHQ010000017.1, read on the forward strand.
ACAGTTTCCTGGTGAGTATAACTATATGAACATTATCAAGATATAATCGAATACAACCCCAGATACGATTATCATTTAGTCTATCCATTCAACCTTCTGTTCAATTCAGTCGCTTGTATGTATAACGGAAGAACAGTTACCTGGTGAGTATAACTATATAAACATAATCGAATACAACCCAGATACGATGACTGTTCAATCTATACTAAATTTAAGCTTCTGCTCGATTCGGTCGCTTGTATGTAAAACGGAAGAACAGTTACCTGGTGAGTATTGCTATATAATCATCATCACGATATCATCGAATACAACTCAGAGATACAATTATCGTTTCGTCTAAACATTTAACCTTCTGTTCGATTCAGTCGCTAGTATGTGTAACGGAAGTACCGTCACCTGGTAAGTATATATACAGTATTGCGATATAATCGGATACCACCCAGATACATTGATTGTTCAGTCTATCCATTCAACTTTCTGTTCGTTTTGGTCGCTCGTATGTAAAACGAAAATACCGTCACCTAATGTGTATAACTATATACACAGCATAACATCATAATCGAATACAACCCAGATACTATCCATTCAACCTTCTGTTCGATTCGGTTGCTCGTATGTATAACGGAAAAACAGTTACCTGGTGAGTATAACTATATAAACATAATCGAATACAACCCAGATACGATTATTGTTCAATCTATACTGAATTCAACCTTCTGCTCGATTCGGCCTCTTGTATGTAAAACGGAAGAACAGTTACCTGGTGAGAATTGCTATATAAACATCATCACGATATCATCGAATACAACTCTGAGATACAATTATCGTTTCGTCTAACCATTTAACTTTCTGTTCGATTCAGTCGCTAGTATGTGTAACGGAAGTACCGTCACCTGGTAAGTATCACTATATATACAGTATTGCGATATAATCGGATACCACCCAGATACATTGATTGTTCAGTCTATCCATTCAACTTTCTGTTCGTTTCGGTCGTTCGTATGTAAAACGGGAATACCGTCACCTAGTGTGTATAACTATATACACAGCATAACATCATAATCGGATACAACCCAGATACTATCCATTCAACCTTCTGTTCGATTCGGTTGCTCGTATGTATAACGAAAGAACAGTAACCTGGTGAGTATTACCATATAAACATTACCACGATATAATCGAATACAACTCAGTTACAATTATCGTTTTGTCTATCCATTCAACCTTCTGTTCAGTTCAGCCGCTCTTATGTATAACTGGAGAACAGTTACCTGGTGAGTATAACTATATAAACATCATCACGATATAATCGAATACAACCCCAGATAGGATCATTGTTTATTCTATACATTCAACCTTCTGTTCAATTCAGTCGCTCGTATGTATAACGGAAGAACAGTTACCTGGTGAGTATAACTATATAAACATAATCGAATACAACTCAGATACGATGATTGTTTAATCTATCCATTCAACCTTATGTTCGATTGGGTTGCTCGTATGTATAACGAAAGAACAGGTACCTGGTGAGTATAACTATATAAACATAATCGAATACAACCCAGATACGACGATTGTTCAATTCATACTGAATTCAACCTTCTGCTCGATTCGGCCGCTTGTATGTAAAACGGAAGAACAGTTACCTGGTGAGTATTGCTATATAAACATCATCACGATATCATCGAATACAACTCAGAGATACAATTATCGTTTCGTCTAACCATTTAACCTTCTGTTCGATTCAGTCGCTAGTATGTGTAACTAAAGTACCGTCACCTGGTAAGTATCACTATATATACAGTATTGCGATATAATCGGATACCACCCAGATACATTGATTGTTCAGTCTATCCATTCAACTTTCTGTTCGTTTCGGTCGTTCGTATGTAAAACGGGAATACCGTCACCTAGTGTGTATAACTATATACACAGCATAACATCATAATCGAATACAACTCAGATACTATCCATTCAACCTTCTGTTCGATTCGGTTGCTCGTATGTATAACGAGAGAACAGTAACCTGGTGAGTATTTCCATATGAACTTCATCACGATATAATCAAATACAACTCAGATACAATGATCATTCCGTCTATCCATCCAACCGTCTGTTCGATTTGGTCGCTCGTACGTATAACGCAAGAACAGTCACCTGGTGAGTATCACTATATAAACATTACCACGATATAATTGAATACAACTCAGTTACAATTATCGTTTTGTCTATCCATTCAACCTTCTGTTCAATTCAGTCGCTCGTATGTATAACGGAAGAACAGTTACCTGGTGAGTATAACTATATGAACATAATCGAATACAACCCAGATAAGATGACTGTTCAATCTATACTGAATTTAAGCTTCTGCTCGATTCGGTCGCTTGTATGTAAAACGGAAGAACAGTTACCTGGTGAGTATTGCTATATAATCATCATCACGATATCATCGAATACAACTCAGAGATACAATTATCGTTTCGTCTAAACATTTAACCTTCTGTTCGATTCAGTCGCTAGTATGTGTAACGGAAGTACCGTCACCTGGTAAGTATCACTATATATACAGTATTGCGATATAATCGGATACCACCCAGATACATTGATTGTTCAGTCTATCCATTAAACTTTCTGTTCGTTTCGGTCGTTCGTATGTAAAACGGGAATACCGTCACCTAGTGTGTATAACTATATACACAGCATAACATCATAATCGAATACAACCCAGATACTATCCATTCAACCTTCTGTTCGATTCGGTTACTCGTATGTATAACGAAAGAACAGTAACCTGGTGAGTATTTCCATATGAACTTCATCACGATATAATCGAATACAACTCAGATACAATGATCATTCCGTCACCTTCTGTTCGATTTGGTCGCTCGTACGTATAACGCAAGAACAGTCACCTGGTGAGTATTACTATATAAACATTACCACGATATAATCGAATACAACTCAGTTACAATTATCGTTTTGTCTATCCATTCAACCTTCTGTTCAGTTCAGCCGCTCTTATGTATAACTGGAGAACAGTTACCTGGTGAGTATAACTATATAAACATCATCACGATATAATCGAATACAACCCCAGATAGGATCATTGCTTAGTCTATACATTCAACCTTCTGTTCAATTCAGTCGCTCGTATGTATAACGGAAGAACAGTTACCTGGTGAGTATAACTATATAAACATAATCGAATACAACTCAGATACGATGATTGTTTAATCTTTCCATTCAACCTTATGTTCGATTGGGTTGCTCGTATGTATAACGAAAGAACAGGTACCTGGTGAGTATACCTATATAAACATAATCGAATACAACTCAGATACGACGATTGTTCAATCTATACTGAATTCAACCTTCTGCTCGATTCGGCTGCTTGTATGTAAAACGGAAGAACAGTTACCTGGTGAGTATTGCTATATAAAAATCATCACGATATCATCGAATACAACTCAGAGATACAATTATCTTTTCGTCTAACCATTTAACCTTCTGTTCGATTCAGTCGCTAGTATGTGTAACGGAATTACCGTCACCTGGTAAGTATCACTATATATACAGTATTGCGATATAATCGGATACCACCTAGATTCATTGATTGTTCAGTCTATCCATTCAACTTTTTGTTCGTTTCGGTCGTTCGTATGTAAAACGGGAAAACCGTCACCTAGTGTGTATAACTATTTACACAGCATAACATCATAATCGAATACAACTCAGATACTATCCATTCAACCTTCTGTTCGATTCGGTTGCTCGTATGTATAACGAGAGAACAGTAACCTGGTGAGTATTTCCATATGAACTTCATCACGATATAATCAAATACAACTCAGATACAATGATCATTCCGTCTATCCATCCAACCGTCTGTTCGATTTGGTCGCTCGTACGTATAACGCAAGAACAGTCACCTGGTGAGTATCACTATATAAACATTACCACGATATAATTGAATACAACTCAGTTACAATTATCGTTTTGTCTATCCATTCAACCTTCTGTTCAATTCAGTCGCTCGTATGTATAACGGAAGAACAGTTACCTGGTGAGTATAACTATATGAACATAATCGAATACAACCCAGATAAGATGACTGTTCAATCTATACTGAATTTAAGCTTCTGCTCGATTCGGTCGCTTGTATGTAAAACGGAAGAACAGTTACCTGGTGAGTATTGCTATATAATCATCATCACGATATCATCGAATACAACTCAGAGATACAATTATCGTTTCGTCTAAACATTTAACCTTCTGTTCGATTCAGTCGCTAGTATGTGTAACGGAAGTACCGTCACCTGGTAAGTATCACTATATATACAGTATTGCGATATAATCGGATACCACCCAGATACATTGATTGTTCAGTCTATCCATTAAACTTTCTGTTCGTTTCGGTCGTTCGTATGTAAAACGGGAATACCGTCACCTAGTGTGTATAACTATATACACAGCATAACATCATAATCGAATACAACCCAGATACTATCCATTCAACCTTCTGTTCGATTCGGTTACTCGTATGTATAACGAAAGAACAGTAACCTGGTGAGTATTTCCATATGAACTTCATCACGATATAATCGAATACAACTCAGATACAATGATCATTCCGTCACCTTCTGTTCGATTTGGTCGCTCGTACGTATAACGCAAGAACAGTCACCTGGTGAGTATTACTATATAAACATTACCACGATATAATCGAATACAACTCAGTTACAATTATCGTTTTGTCTATCCATTCAACCTTCTGTTCAGTTCAGCCGCTCTTATGTATAACTGGAGAACAGTTACCTGGTGAGTATAACTATATAAACATCATCACGATATAATCGAATACAACCCCAGATAGGATCATTGCTTAGTCTATACATTCAACCTTCTGTTCAATTCAGTCGCTCGTATGTATAACGGAAGAACAGTTACCTGGTGAGTATAACTATATAAACATAATCGAATACAACTCAGATACGATGATTGTTTAATCTTTCCATTCAACCTTATGTTCGATTGGGTTGCTCGTATGTATAACGAAAGAACAGGTACCTGGTGAGTATACCTATATAAACATAATCGAATACAACTCAGATACGACGATTGTTCAATCTATACTGAATTCAACCTTCTGCTCGATTCGGCTGCTTGTATGTAAAACGGAAGAACAGTTACCTGGTGAGTATTGCTATATAAAAATCATCACGATATCATCGAATACAACTCAGAGATACAATTATCTTTTCGTCTAACCATTTAACCTTCTGTTCGATTCAGTCGCTAGTATGTGTAACGGAATTACCGTCACCTGGTAAGTATCACTATATATACAGTATTGCGATATAATCGGATACCACCTAGATTCATTGATTGTTCAGTCTATCCATTCAACTTTTTGTTCGTTTCGGTCGTTCGTATGTAAAACGGGAATACCGTCACCTAGTGTGTATAACTATATACACAGCATAACATCATAATCTAATACAACCCAGATACTATCCATTCAACCTTCTGTTCGATTCGGTTGCTCGTATGTATAACGAGAGAACAGTAACCTGGTGAGTATTTCCATATGAACTTCATCACGATATAATCGAATACAACTCAGATACAATAATCATTCCGTCTATCCATCCAACCGTCTGTTCGATTTGGTCGCTCGTACGTATAACGCAAGAACAGTCACCTGGTGAGTATTACTATATAAACCTTACCACGATATAATCGATTACAACTCAGTTACAATTATCGTTTTGTCTATCCATTCAACCTTCTGTTCAGTTCAGCCGCTCTTATGTATAACTGGAGAACAGTTACCTGGTGAGTATAACTATATAAACATCATCACGATATAATCGAATACAACCCCAGATAGGATCATTGTTTAGTCTATACATTCAACTTTCTGTTCAATTCAGTCGCTCGTATGTATAACGGAAGAACAGTTACCTGGTGAGTATAACTATATAAACATAATCGAATACAACTCAGATACGATGATTGTTTAATCTATCCATTCAACCTTATGTTCGATTGGGTTGCTCGTATGTATAACGAAAGAACAGGTACCTGGTGAGTATAACTATATAAACATAATCGAATACAACTCAGATACTATGATTGTTCAATCTATCCTTAACCTTCTGCTCGATTCGGTCGCTTGTATGTAAAACGGAAGGACAGTTACCTGGTAAGTATTGCTATATAAACATCATCACGATATCATCGAATTCAACTCAGATACAATTATCGTTTCGTCTAACCATTCAACATTCTGTTCGATTCAGTCGCTAGTATGTGTAACGGAAGTATCGTCACCTGGTAAGTATCACTATAAATACAGAATTGCGATATAATCGACTACCACCCAGATACATTGATTGTTCAGTCTATCCATTCAACTTTCTGTTCGTTTCGGTCGCTCGTATGTATAACGAAAGACCAGTAACCTGGTGAGTATTTCTATATGAACGTCATCACGATATAATCGAATACAACTCAGATACAATTATCGTTCCGTCTAACCATCCAACCTTATGTTCGATTGGGTCGCTCGTATGTATAATGCAAGAACAGTCACCTGGTGAGTTTTACTATATAAACATCACCACGATATAATCGAATACAACTCAGTTACAATTATCGTTCCGTCTAACCATCCAACCTTATGTTCGATTCAGACTCTCGTATGTGTAACGAAAGAACCGTTACATGGTAGGTGTAACTAAATATACAGCATAACGATATAATCGGAGACAACCCAGATACAATGATTGTTCAATCTATCCATTCAACCTTATGTTCGATTCGGTTGCTCGTATGTATAACGGAAGAACTGTTACCTGGTTAGACATATCATATGATAATAATCACGATATAATCAAATACAACCCAGATACGATGATTGTGCAGTCTATCCATTCAACCTTCTGTTCAGTTCAGTCGCTCTTATGTATAACTGGAGAACAGTTTCCTGGTGAGTATAACTATATGAACATTATCAAGATATAATCGAATACAACCCCAGATACGATTATTATTTAGTCAATCCATTCAACCTTCTGTTCAATTCAGTCGCTCGTATGTATAACGGAAGAACAGTTACCTGGTGAGTATAACTATATGTACATAATCGAATACAACTCAGATACGATGACTGTTCAATCCATACTAAATTTAAGCTTCCGCTCGATTCGGTCGCTTGTATGTAAAACGGAAGAACAGTTACCTGGTGAGAATTGCTATATAAACATCATCACGATATCATCGAATACAACTCAAAGATACAATTATCGTTTCGTCTAAACATTTAACCTTCTGTTCGATTCAGTCGCTAGTATGTGTAACGGAAGTACCTTCACCTGGTAAGTATCACTATATATACAGTATTGCGATATAATCGGATACCACCCAGATACATTGATTGTTCAGTCTATCCATTCAACTTTCTGTTCGTTTCGGTCGTTCGTATGTAAAACGGGAATACCGTCACCTAGTGTGTATAACTATATACACAGCATAACATCATAATCGGATACAACCCAGATACTATCCATTCAACCTTCTGTTCGATTCGGTTGCTCGTATGTATAACGAAAGAACAGTAACCTGGTGAGTATTACCATATAAACATTACCACGATATAATCGAATACAACTCAGTTACAATTATCGTTTTGTCTATCCATTCAACCTTCTGTTCAGTTCAGCCGCTCTTATGTATAACTGGAGAACAGTTACCTGGTGAGTATAACTATATAAACATCATCACGATATAATCGAATACAACCCCAGATAGGATCATTGTTTATTCTATACATTCAACCTTCTGTTCAATTCAGTCGCTCGTATGTATAACGGAAGAACAGTTACCTGGTGAGTATAACTATATAAACATAATCGAATACAACTCAGATACGATGATTGTTTAATCTATCCATTCAACCTTATGTTCGATTGGGTTGCTCGTATGTATAACGAAAGAACAGGTACCTGGTGAGTATAACTATATAAACATAATCGAATACAACCCAGATACGACGATTGTTCAATTCATACTGAATTCAACCTTCTGCTCGATTCGGCCGCTTGTATGTAAAACGGAAGAACAGTTACCTGGTGAGTATTGCTATATAAACATCATCACGATATCATCGAATACAACTCAGAGATACAATTATCGTTTCGTCTAACCATTTAACCTTCTGTTCGATTCAGTCGCTAGTATGTGTAACTAAAGTACCGTCACCTGGTAAGTATCACTATATATACAGTATTGCGATATAATCGGATACCACCCAGATACATTGATTGTTCAGTCTATCCATTCAACTTTCTGTTCGTTTCGGTCGTTCGTATGTAAAACGGGAATACCGTCACCTAGTGTGTATAACTATATACACAGCATAACATCATAATCGAATACAACTCAGATACTATCCATTCAACCTTCTGTTCGATTCGGTTGCTCGTATGTATAACGAGAGAACAGTAACCTGGTGAGTATTTCCATATGAACTTCATCACGATATAATCAAATACAACTCAGATACAATGATCATTCCGTCTATCCATCCAACCGTCTGTTCGATTTGGTCGCTCGTACGTATAACGCAAGAACAGTCACCTGGTGAGTATCACTATATAAACATTACCACGATATAATTGAATACAACTCAGTTACAATTATCGTTTTGTCTATCCATTCAACCTTCTGTTCAATTCAGTCGCTCGTATGTATAACGGAAGAACAGTTACCTGGTGAGTATAACTATATGAACATAATCGAATACAACCCAGATAAGATGACTGTTCAATCTATACTGAATTTAAGCTTCTGCTCGATTCGGTCGCTTGTATGTAAAACGGAAGAACAGTTACCTGGTGAGTATTGCTATATAATCATCATCACGATATCATCGAATACAACTCAGAGATACAATTATCGTTTCGTCTAAACATTTAACCTTCTGTTCGATTCAGTCGCTAGTATGTGTAACGGAAGTACCGTCACCTGGTAAGTATCACTATATATACAGTATTGCGATATAATCGGATACCACCCAGATACATTGATTGTTCAGTCTATCCATTAAACTTTCTGTTCGTTTCGGTCGTTCGTATGTAAAACGGGAATACCGTCACCTAGTGTGTATAACTATATACACAGCATAACATCATAATCGAATACAACCCAGATACTATCCATTCAACCTTCTGTTCGATTCGGTTACTCGTATGTATAACGAAAGAACAGTAACCTGGTGAGTATTTCCATATGAACTTCATCACGATATAATCGAATACAACTCAGATACAATGATCATTCCGTCACCTTCTGTTCGATTTGGTCGCTCGTACGTATAACGCAAGAACAGTCACCTGGTGAGTATTACTATATAAACATTACCACGATATAATCGAATACAACTCAGTTACAATTATCGTTTTGTCTATCCATTCAACCTTCTGTTCAGTTCAGCCGCTCTTATGTATAACTGGAGAACAGTTACCTGGTGAGTATAACTATATAAACATCATCACGATATAATCGAATACAACCCCAGATAGGATCATTGCTTAGTCTATACATTCAACCTTCTGTTCAATTCAGTCGCTCGTATGTATAACGGAAGAACAGTTACCTGGTGAGTATAACTATATAAACATAATCGAATACAACTCAGATACGATGATTGTTTAATCTTTCCATTCAACCTTATGTTCGATTGGGTTGCTCGTATGTATAACGAAAGAACAGGTACCTGGTGAGTATACCTATATAAACATAATCGAATACAACTCAGATACGACGATTGTTCAATCTATACTGAATTCAACCTTCTGCTCGATTCGGCTGCTTGTATGTAAAACGGAAGAACAGTTACCTGGTGAGTATTGCTATATAAAAATCATCACGATATCATCGAATACAACTCAGAGATACAATTATCTTTTCGTCTAACCATTTAACCTTCTGTTCGATTCAGTCGCTAGTATGTGTAACGGAATTACCGTCACCTGGTAAGTATCACTATATATACAGTATTGCGATATAATCGGATACCACCTAGATTCATTGATTGTTCAGTCTATCCATTCAACTTTTTGTTCGTTTCGGTCGTTCGTATGTAAAACGGGAATACCGTCACCTAGTGTGTATAACTATATACACAGCATAACATCATAATCGAATACAACCCAGATACTATCCATTCAACCTTCTGTTCGATTCGGTTGCTCGTATGTATAACGAGAGAACAGTAACCTGGTGAGTATTTCCATATGAACTTCATCACGATATAATCGAATACAACTCAGATACAATAATCATTCCGTCTATCCATCCAACCGTCTGTTCGATTTGGTCGCTCGTACGTATAACGCAAGAACAGTCACCTGGTGAGTATTACTATATAAACCTTACCACGATATAATCGATTACAACTCAGTTACAATTATCGTTTTGTCTATCCATTCAACCTTCTGTTCAGTTCAGCCGCTCTTATGTATAACTGGAGAACAGTTACCTGGTGAGTATAACTATATAAACATCATCACGATATAATCGAATACAACCCCAGATAGGATCATTGTTTAGTCTATACATTCAACTTTCTGTTCAATTCAGTCGCTCGTATGTATAACGGAAGAACAGTTACCTGGTGAGTATAACTATATAAACATAATCGAATACAACTCAGATACGATGATTGTTTAATCTATCCATTCAACCTTATGTTCGATTGGGTTGCTCGTATGTATAACGAAAGAACAGGTACCTGGTGAGTATAACTATATAAACATAATCGAATACAACTCAGATACTATGATTGTTCAATCTATCCTTAACCTTCTGCTCGATTCGGTCGCTTGTATGTAAAACGGAAGGACAGTTACCTGGTAAGTATTGCTATATAAACATCATCACGATATCATCGAATTCAACTCAGATACAATTATCGTTTCGTCTAACCATTCAACATTCTGTTCGATTCAGTCGCTAGTATGTGTAACGGAAGTATCGTCACCTGGTAAGTATCACTATAAATACAGAATTGCGATATAATCGACTACCACCCAGATACATTGATTGTTCAGTCTATCCATTCAACTTTCTGTTCGTTTCGGTCGCTCGTATGTATAACGAAAGACCAGTAACCTGGTGAGTATTTCTATATGAACGTCATCACGATATAATCGAATACAACTCAGATACAATTATCGTTCCGTCTAACCATCCAACCTTATGTTCGATTGGGTCGCTCGTATGTATAATGCAAGAACAGTCACCTGGTGAGTTTTACTATATAAACATCACCACGATATAATCGAATACAACTCAGTTACAATTATCGTTCCGTCTAACCATCCAACCTTATGTTCGATTCAGACTCTCGTATGTGTAACGAAAGAACCGTTACATGGTAGGTGTAACTAAATATACAGCATAACGATATAATCGGAGACAACCCAGATACAATGATTGTTCAATCTATCCATTCAACCTTATGTTCGATTCGGTTGCTCGTATGTATAACGGAAGAACTGTTACCTGGTTAGACATATCATATGATAATAATCACGATATAATCAAATACAACCCAGATACGATGATTGTGCAGTCTATCCATTCAACCTTCTGTTCAGTTCAGTCGCTCTTATGTATAACTGGAGAACAGTTTCCTGGTGAGTATAACTATATGAACATTATCAAGATATAATCGAATACAACCCCAGATACGATTATTATTTAGTCAATCCATTCAACCTTCTGTTCAATTCAGTCGCTCGTATGTATAACGGAAGAACAGTTACCTGGTGAGTATAACTATATGTACATAATCGAATACAACTCAGATACGATGACTGTTCAATCCATACTAAATTTAAGCTTCCGCTCGATTCGGTCGCTTGTATGTAAAACGGAAGAACAGTTACCTGGTGAGAATTGCTATATAAACATCATCACGATATCATCGAATACAACTCAAAGATACAATTATCGTTTCGTCTAAACATTTAACCTTCTGTTCGATTCAGTCGCTAGTATGTGTAACGGAAGTACCTTCACCTGGTAAGTATCACTATATATACAGTATTGCGATATAATCGGATACCACCCAGATACATTGATTGTTCAGTCTATCCATTCAACTTTCTGTTCGTTTCGGTCGCTCGTATGTAAAACGAGAATACCGTCACCTAATGTGTATAACTATATACACAGCATAACATCATAATCGAATACAACCCAGATACTATCCATTCAACCTTCTGTTCGATTAAGTCGCTCGTATGTATAACGGAAGAACAGTTACCTGGTGAGTATAACTATATAAACATAATCGAATACAACTCAGATACGATGATTGTTTAATCTATCCATTCAACCTTATGTTCGATTGGGTTGCTCGTATGTATAACGTAAGAACAGGTACCTGGTGAGTATAACTATATAAACATAATCGAATACAACCCAGATACGACGATTGTTCAATCTATACTGAATTCAACCTTCTGCTCGATTCGGTCGCTTGTATGTAAAACGGAAGAACAGTTACCTAGTGAGTATTGCTATATAAAAATCATCACGATATCATCGAATACAACTCAGAGATACAATTATCGTTTCGTCTAACCATTTAACCTTCTGTTCGATTCAGTCGCTAGTATGTGTAACGGAAGTACCGTCACCTGGTAAGTATCACTATATATACAGTATTGCGATATAATCGGATACCACCCAGATACATTGATTGTTCAGTCTATCCATTCAACTTTCTGTTCGTTTCGGTCGTTCGTATGTAAAACGGGAATACCGTCACCTAGTGTGTATAACTATATACACAGCATAACAGCATAATCGAATAGAACCCAGATACTATCCATTCAACCTTCTGTTCGATTCGGTTACTCGTATGTATAACGAAAGAACAGTAACCTGGTGAGTATTTCCATATGAACTTCATCACGATATAATCGATAACAACTCAGATACAATGATCATTCCGTCACCTTCTGTTCGACTTGGTCGCTCGTACGTATAACGCAAGAACAGTCACCTGGTGAGTATTACTATATAAACATTACCACGATATAATCGAATACAACTCAGTTACAATTATCGTTTTGTCTATCCATTCAACCTCCTGTTCAGTTTAGCCGCTCTTATGTATAACTGGAGAACAGTTACCTGGTGAGTATAACTATATAAACATCATCACGATATAATCGAATACAACCCCAGATAGGATCATTGTTTAGTCTATACATTCAACCTTCTGTTCAATTCAGTCGCTCGTATGTATAACGGAAGAACAGTTACCTGGTGAGTATAACTATATGAACATAATCGAATACAACTCAGATACGATGATTGTTTAATCTATCCATTCAACCTTATGTTCGATTGGGTTGCTCGTATGTATAACGAAAGAACAGGTACGTGGTGAGTATAACTATATAAACATAATCGAATACAACTCAGATACTATGATTGTTCAATCTATCCTTAACCTTCTGCTCGATTCGGTCGCTTGTATGTAAAACGGAAGGACAGTTACCTGGTGAGTATTGCTATATTAACATCATCACGATATCATCGAATTCAACTCAGATACAATTATCGTTTCGTCTAACCATTCAACATTCTGTTCGATTCAGTCGCTAGTATGTGTAACGGAAGTATCGTCACCTGGTAAGTATCACTATAAATACAGAATTGCGATATAATCGACTACCACCCAGATACATTGATTGTTCAGTCTATCCATTCAACTTTCTGTTCGTTTCGGTCGCTCGTATGTATAACGAAAGACCAGTAACCTGGTGAGTATTTCTATATGAACGTCATCACGATATAATCGAATACAACTCAGATACAATGATCATTCCGTCTATCCATCCAACCTTATGTTCGATTGGGTCGCTCGTATGTATAACGCAAAAACAGTCACCTGGTGAGTTTTACTATATAAACATCACCACGATATAATCGAATACAACTCAGTTACAATTATCGTTCCGTCTAACCATCCAACCTTATGTTCGATTCAGACGCTCGTATGTGTAACGAAAGAACCGTTACATGGTAGGTGTAACTAAATATACAGCATAACGATATAATCGGAGACAACCCAGATACAATGATTGTTCAATCTATCCATTCAACCTTATGTTCGATTCGGTTGCTCGTATGTATAACGGAAGAACTGTTACCTGGTTAGACATATAATATGATAATAATCACGATATAATCAAATACAACCCAGATACGATGATTGTGCAGTCTATCCATTCAACCTTCTGTTCAGTTCAGTCGCTCTTATGTATAACTGCAGAACAGTTTCCTGGTGAGTATAACTATATGAACATTATCAAGATATAATCGAATACAACCCCAGAAACGATTATTATTTAGTCAATCCATTCAACCTTCTGTTCAATTCAGTCGCTCGTATGTATAACGGAAGAACAGTTACCTGGTGAGTATAACTATATGAACATAATCGAATACAACTCAGATACGATGACTGTTCAATCTATACTAAATTTAAGCTTCCGCTCGATTCGGTCGCTTGTAGGTAAAACGGAAGAACAGTTACCTGGTGAGTATTGCTATATAATCATCATCACGATATCATCGAATACAACTCAGAGATACAATTATCGTTTCGTCTAAACATTTAAGCTTCTGTTCGATTCAGTCGCTAGTATGTGTAACGGAAGTACCGTCACCTGGTAAGTATCACTATATATACAGTATTGCGATATAATCGGATACCACCCAGATACATTGATTGTTCAGTCTATCCATTCAACTTTCTGTTCGTTTCGGTCGCTCGTATGTAAAACGGGAATACCGTCACCTAATGTGTATAACTATATACACAGCATAACATCATAATCGAATACAACCCAGATACTATCCATTCAACCTTCTGTTCGATTCGGTTGCTCGTATTAATAACGGAAGAACAGTTACCTGGTGAGTATAACTATATGAACATAATCGAATACAACCCAGATACGACGATTGTTCAATCTATACTGAATTCAACCTTCTGCTCGATTCGGCCGCTTGTATGTAAAACGGAAGAACAGTTACCTGGTGAGAATTGCTATATAAACATCATCACGATATCATCGAATACAACTCAGAGATACAATTATCGTTTCGTCTAACCATTTAACCTGCTGTTCGATTCAGTCGCTAGTATGTGTAACGGAAGTACCGTCACCTGGTAAGTATCACTATATATACAGTATTGCGATATAATCGGATACCACCCAGATACATTGATTGTTCAGTATATCCATTCAACTTTCTGTTCGTTTCGGTCGTTCGTATGTAAAACGGGAATACCGTCACCTAGTGTGTATAACTATATACACAGCATAACATCATAATCGAATACAACCCAGATACTATCCATTCAACCTTATGTTCGATTCGGTTGCTCGTATGTATAACGAAAGAACAGTAACCTGGTGAGTATTTCCATATGAACTTCATCACGATATAATCGAATACAACTCAGATACAATGATCATTCCGTCACCTTCTGTTCGATTTGGTCGCTCGTACGTATAACGCAAGAACAGTCACCTGGTGAGTATTACTATATAAACATTACCACGATATAATCGAATACAACTCAGTTACAATAATTATCGTTTTGTCTATCCATTCAACCTTCTGTTCAGTTCAGCCGCTCTTATGTATAACTGGAGAACAGTTACCTGGTGAGTATAACTATATAAACATCATCACGATATAATCGAATACAACCCCAGATAGGATCATTGTTTAGTCTATACATTCAACCTTCTGTTCAATTCAGTCGCTCGTATGTATAACGGAGGAACAGTTACCTGGTGAGTATAACTATATAAACATAATCGAATACAACTCAGATACGATGATTGTTTAATCTATCCATTCAACCTTATGTTCGATTGGGTTGCTCGTATGTATAACGAAAGAACAGGTACCTGGTGAGTATAACTATATAAACATAATCGAATACAACTCAGATACGATGATTGTTCAATCTATCCATTTAACCTTCTGCTCGATTCGGTCGCTTGTATGTAAAACGGAAGGACAGTTACCTGGTGAGTATAACTATATAAACATCATCACGATATAATCGAATACAACCGCAGATAGGATCATTGTTTAGTCTATACATTCAACCTTCTGTTCAATTCAGTCGTTCGTATGTATAACGGAAGAACAGTTACCTGGTGAGTATAAATATGTAAACATAATCGAATACAATTCAGATACGATGATTGTTTAATCTATCCATTCAACCTTATGTTCGATTGGGTTGCTCGTATGTATAACGAAAGAACAGGTACCTGGTGAGTATAACTATATAAACATAATCGAATACAACCCAGATAAAACGATTGTTCAATCTATACTGAATTCAACCTTCTGCTCGATTCGGTCGCTTGTATGTAAAACGGAAGGACAGTTACCTGGTAAGTATTGCTATATAAACATCATCACGATATCATCGAATTCAACTCAGATACAATTATCGTTTCGTCTAACCATTCAACATTCTGTTTGATTCAGTCGCTAGTTTGTGTAACGGAAGTATCGTCACCTGGTAAGTATCACTATATATACAGAATTGCGATATAATCGACTACCACCCAGATACATTGATTGTTCAGTCTATCCATTCAACTTTCTGTTCGTTTCGGTCGCTCGTATGTATAACGAAAGACCAGTAACCTGGTGAGTATTTCTATATGAACGTCATCACCATATAATCGAATACAACTCAGATACTATGATCATTCCGTCTATCCATCCAACCTCATGTTCGATTTTGTCGCTCGTATGTATAACGCAAGAACAGTCACCTGGTGAGTTTTACTATATAAACATCACCACGATATAATCGAATACAACTCAGTTACAATTATCGTTCCGTCTAACCATCCAACCTTATGTTCGATTCAGACGCTCGTATGTGTAACAAAAGAACCGTTACATGGTAGGTGTAACTAAATATACAGCATAACGATATAATCGGAGACAACCCAGATACAATGATTGTTCAATCTATCCATTCAACCTTATGTTCGATTCGGTTGCTCGTATGTATAACGGAAGAAATGTTACCTGGTTAGACATACTATATGATAATAATCACGATATAATCAAATACAACCCAGATACTATCCATTCATACTTCTGTTCGATTCGGTTGCTCGTATGTATAACGAAAGAACAGTAACCTGGTGAGTATTTCCATATGAACTTCATCACGATATAATCCAATACAACTCAGATACAATGATCATTCCGTCTATCCATCCAACCTTCTGTTCGATTTGGTCGCTCGTTCGTATAACGCAAGAACAGTCACCTGGTGAGTATTACTATATAAACATTACCACGATATAATCGAATACAACTCAGTTACAATTATCGTTTTGTCTATCCATTCAACCTTCTGTTCAGTTCAGCCGCTCTTATGTATAACTGGATAACAGTTACCTGGTGAGTATAACTATATCAACATCATCACGATATAATCGAATACAACCCCAGATAGGATCATTGTTTAGTCTATACATTCAACCTTCTGTTCAATTCAGTCGCTCGTATGTATAACGGAAGAACAGTTACCTGGTGAGTATAACTATATAAACATAATCGAATACAACTCAGATACGATGATTGTTTAATCTATCCATTCAACCTTATGTTCGATTGGGTTGCTCGTATGTATAACGAAAAAACAGGAACCTGGTGAGTATAACTATATGAACATAATCGAATACAACCCAGATACGACGATTGTTCAATCTATACTGAATTCAACCTTCTGCTCGATTCGGCCGCTTGTATGTAAAACGGAAGAACAGTTACCTGGTGAGTATTGCTATATAAACATCATCACGATATCATCGAATACAACTCAGAGATACAATTTTCGTTTCGTCTAACCATTTAACCTTCTGTTCGATTCAGTCGCTAGTATGTGTAACGGAAGTACCGTCACCTGGTAAGTATCACTATATATACAGTATTGCGATATAATCGGATACCACCCAGATACATTGATTGTTCAGTCTATCCATTCAACTTTCAGTTCGTTTCGGTCGTTCGTATGTAAAACGGGAATACCGTCACCTAGTGTGTATAACTATATACACAGCATAACATCATAATCGAATACAACCCAGATACTATCCATTCAACCTTCTGTTCGATTTGGTTGCTCGTATGTATAACGAAAGAACAGTAACCTGGTGAGTATTTCCATATGAACTTCATCACGATATAATCGAATACAACTCAGATACAATGATCATTCCGTCTATCTATCCAACCTTCTGTTCGATTTGGTCGCTCGTACGTATAACGCAAGAACAGTCACCTGGTGAGTATTACTATATAAACATTACCACGATATAATCGAATACAACTCAGTTACAATTATCGTTTTGTCTATCCATTCAACCTTCTGTTCAGTTCAGCCGCTCTTATGTATAACTGGAGAACAGTTACCTGGTGAGTATAACTATATAAACATCATCACGATATAATCGAATACAACCCCAGATAGGATCATTGTTTGGTCTATACATTCAACCTTCTGTTCAATTCAGTCGCTCGTATGTATAACGGAGGAACAGTTACCTGGTGAGTATAACTATATAAACATAATCGAATACAACTCAGATACGATGATTGTTTAATCTATCCATTCAACCTTATGTTCGATTGGGTTGCTCGTATGTATAACGAAAGAACAGTAACCTGGTGAGTATTTCCATATGAACTTCATCACGATATAATCGAATACAACTCAGATACAATGATCATTCCGTCTATCCATCCAACCTTCTGTTCGATTTGGTTGCTCGTATGTATAACGAAAGAACAGTAACCTGGTGAGTATTTCCATATGAACTTCATCACGATATAATCGAATACAACTCAGATACAATGATCATTCCGTCTATCTATCCAACCTTCTGTTCGATTTGGTCGCTCGTACGTATAACGCAAGAACAGTCACCTGGTGAGTATTACTATATAAACATTACCACGATATAATCGAATACAACTCAGTTACAATTATCGTTTTGTCTATCCATTCAACCTTCTGTTCAGTTCAGCCGCTCTTATGTATAACTGGAGAACAGTTACCTGGTGAGTATAACTATATAAACATCATCACGATATAATCGAATACAACCCCAGATAGGATCATTGTTTGGTCTATACATTCAACCTTCTGTTCAATTCAGTCGCTCGTATGTATAACGGAGGAACAGTTACCTGGTGAGTATAACTATATAAACATAATCGAATACAACTCAGATACGATGATTGTTTAATCTATCCATTCAACCTTATGTTCGATTGGGTTGCTCGTATGTATAACGAAAGAACAGTAACCTGGTGAGTATTTCCATATGAACTTCATCACGATATAATCGAATACAACTCAGATACAATGATCATTCCGTCTATCCATCCAACCGTCTGTTCGATTTGGTCGCTCGTACGTATAACGCAAGAACAGTCACCTGGTGAGTATTACTATATAAACATTACCACGATATAATCGAATACAACTCAGTTACAATTATCGTTTTGTCTATCCATTCAACCTTCTGATCAGTTCAGCCGCTCTTATGTAAAACTGGAGAACAGTTACCTGGTGAGTATAACTATATAAACATCATCACGATATAATCGAATACAACCCCAGATAGGATCATTGTTTAGTCTATACATTCAACCTTCTGTTCAATTCAGTCGCTCGTATGTATAACGGAAGAACAGTTACCTGGTGAGTATAACTATATAAACATAATCGAATACAACTCAGATACGATGATTGTTTAATCTATCCATTCAACCTTATGTTCGATTGGGTTGCTCGTATGTATAACGAAAGAACAGGTACCTGGTGAGTATAACTATATAAACATAATCGAATACAACCCAGATACGACGATAGTTCAATCTATACTGAATTCAACCTTCTGCACGATTCGGCCGCTTGTATGTAAAACGGAAGAACAGTTACCTGGTGAGTATTGCTATATAAACATCATCACGATATCATCGAATACAACTCAGAGATACAATTATCGTTTCGTCTAACCATTTAACCTTCTGTTCGATTCAGTCGCTAGTATGTGTAACGGAAGTATCGTCACCTGGTAAGTATCACAATATATACAGAATTGCGATATAATCGACTACCACCCAGATACATTGATTGTTCAGTCTATCCATTCAACTTTCTGTTCGTTTCGGTCGTTCGTATGTAAAACGGGAATACCGTGTCCTAGTGTGTATAACTATATACACAGCATAACATCATAATCGAATACAACCCAGATACTATCCATTCAACCTTCTGTTCGATTCGGTTGCTCGTATGTATAACGAAAGAACAGTAACCTGGTGAGTATTTCCATATGAACTTCATCACGATATAATCGAATACAACTCAGATACAATGATCATTCCGTCTATCCATCCAACCTTCTGTTCGATTTGGTCGCTCGTACGTATATCGCAAGAACAGTCACCTGGTGAGTATTACTATATAAACATTACCACGATATAATCGAATACAACTCAGTTACAATTATCGTTTTGTCTATCCATTCAACCTCCTGTTTAGTTCAGCCGCTCTTATGTATAACTGGAGAACAGTTACCTGGTGAGTATAACTATATAAACATCAACACGATATAATCGAATACAACCCCAGATAGGATCATTGTTTAGTCTATCCATTCAACCTTATGTTCGATTGGGTTGCTCGTATATATAACGAAAGAACAGGTACCTGGTGAGTATAACTATATAAACATAATCGAATACAACTCAGATACGATGATTGTTCAATCTATCCATTTAACCTTCTGCTCGATTCGGTCGCTTGTATGTAAAACGGAAGGACAGTTGCCTGGTAAGTATTGCTATATAAACATCATCACGATATCATCGAATTCAACTCAGATACAATATCGTTTCGTCTAACCATTCAACATTCTGTACGATTCAGTCGCTAGTATGTGTAACGGAAGTATCGTCACCTGGTAAGTATCACTATATATACAGAATTGCGATATAATCGACTACCACCCAGATACATTGATTGTTCAGTCTATCCATTCAACTTTCTGTTTGTTTCGGTCGCTCGTATGTATAACGAAAGACCAGTAACCTGGTGAGTATTTCTATATGAACGTCATCACGATATAATCGAATACAACTCAGATACAATGATCATTCCGTCTATCCATCCAACCTTATGTTCGATTGGGTCGCTCGTATGTATAACGCAAGAACAGTCACCTGGTGAGTTTTACTATATGAACATCACCACGATATAATCGAATACAACTCAGTTACAATTATCGTTCCGTCTAACCATCCAACCTTATGTTCGATTCAGACGCTCGTATGTGTAACGAAAGAACCGTTACATGGTAGGTGTAACTAAATATACAGCATAACGATATAATCGGAGACAACCCAGATACAATGATTGTTTAATCTATCCATTCAACCTTATGTTCGATTCGGTTGCTCGTATGTATAACGGAAGAACTGTTACCTGGTTAGACATACTATATGATAATAATCACGATATAATCAAATACAACCCAGATACGATGATTGTGCAGTCTATCCATTCAACCTTCTGTTCAGTTCAGTCGCTCTTATGTATAACTGGAGAACAGTTTCCTGGTGAGTATAACTATATGAACATTATCAAGATATAATCGAATACAACCCCATATACGATTATTGTTTAGTCTATCCATTCAACCTTCTGTTCAATTCAGTCGCTTGTATGTATAACAGAAGAACAGTTACCTGGTGAGTATAACTATATGAACATAATCGAATACAACCCAGATACGATGATTGTTCAATCTATACTAAATTCAAGTTTCTGCTCGATTCGGTCGCTTGTATGTAAAACGGAAGAACAGTTACCTGGTGAGTATTGCCATATAAACATCATCACGATATCATCGAATACAACTCAGAGATACAATTATTGTTTCGTCTAACCATTTAACCTTCTGTTCGATTCAGTCGCTAGTATGTGTAACGGAAGTACCGTCACCTGGTAAGTATCACTATATACACAGTATTGCGATATAATCGGATACCACCCAGCTACATTGATTGTTCAGTCTATCCATTCAACTTTCTGTTCGTTTCGGTCGCTCGTATGTAAAACGAGAATACCGTCACCTAATGTGTATAACTATATACACAGCATAACATCATAATCGAATACAACCCAGATACTATCCATTCAACCTTCTGTTCGATTCGGTTGCTCGTATGTATAACGAAAGAACAGTAACCTGGTGAGTATTTCCATATGAATTTCATCACGATATAATCGAATACAACTCAGATACAATGATCATTCCGTCACCTTCTGTTCGATTTGGTCGCTCGTACGTATAACGCAAGAACAGTCACCTGGTGAGTATTACTATATAAACATTACCACGATATAATCGAATACAACTCAGTTACAATTATCGTTTTGTCTATCCATTCAACCTACTGTTCAGTTCAGCCGCTCTTATGTATTACTGGAGAACAGTTACCTGGTGAGTATAATTATATAAACATCATCACGATATAATCGAATACAACCCCAGATAGGATCATTGTTTAGTCTATACATCCAACCTTCTGTTCAATTCAGTCGCTCGTATGTATAACGGAAGAACAGTTACCTGGTGAGTATAACTATATAAACATAATCGAATACAACTCATTTACGATGATTGTTTAATCTATCCATTCAACCTTATGTTCGATTGGGTTGCTCGTATGTATAACGAAAGAACAGGTACCTGGTGAATATAACTATATAAATATAATCGAATACAACCCAGATACGACGATTGTTCAATCTATACTGAATTCAACCTTCTGCTCGATTCGGCCGCTTGTATGTAAAACGGAAGAACAGTTACCTGGTGAGTATTGCTATATAAACATCATCACGATATCATCGAATACAACTCAGAGATACAATTATCGTTTCGTCCAACCATTTAACTTCCTGTTCGATTCAGTCGCTAGTATTTGTAACGGAAGTACCGTCACCTGGTAAGTATCACTATATATACAGTATTGCGATATAATCGGATACCACCCAGATACATTGATTGTTCAGTCTATCCATTCAACTTTCTGTTTGTTTCGGTCGTTCGTATGTAAAACGGGAATACCGTCACCTAGTGTGTATAACTATATACACAGCATAACATCATAATCGAATACAACCCAGATACTATCCATTCAACCTTCTGTTCGATTCGGTTGCTCGTATGTATAACGAAAGAACAGTAACCTGGTGAGTATTTCCATATGAACTTCATCACGATATAATCGAATACAACTCAGATACAATGATCATTCCGTCTATCCATCCAACCTTCTGTTCGATTTGGTCGCTCGTACGTATAACGCAAGAACAGTCACCTGGTGAGTATTACTATATAAACATTACCACGATATAATCGAATACAACTCAGTTACAATTATCGTTTTGTCTATCCATTCAACCTTCTGTTCAGTTCAGCTGCTCTTATGTATAACTGGAGAACAGTTACCTGGTGAGTTTAACTATTAAACATCATCACGATATAATCGAATACAACCCCAGATAGGATCATTGTTTAGTCTATACATTCAACCTTCTGTTCGATTCAGTCGCTCGTATGTATAACGGAAGAACAGTTACCTGGTGAGTATAACTATATAAACATAATCGAATACAACTCAGATACGATGATTGTTTAATCTCTCCATTCAACCTTATGTTCGATTGGGTTGCTCGTATGTATAACGAAAGAACAGGTACCTGGTGAGTATAACTATATAAACATAATCGAATACAACCCAGATACGACGATTGTTCAATCTATACTGAATTCAACCTTCTGCTCGATTCGGCCGCTTGTATGTAAAACGGAAGAACAGTTACCTGGTGAGTATTGCTATATAAGCATCTGCACGATATCATCGAATACAACTCAGAGATACAATTTTCGTTTCGTCTAACCATTTAACCTTCTGTTCGATTCAGTCGCTAGTATGTGTAACGGAAGTACCGTCACCTGGTAAGTATCACTATATATACAGTATTGAGATATAATCGGATACCACCCAGATACATTGATTGTTCAGTCTATCCATTCAACTTTCTGTTCGTTTCGGTCGTTCGTATGTAAAACGGGAATACCGTCACCTAGTGTGTATAACTATATACACAGCATAACATCATAATCGAATACAACCCAGATACTATCCATTCAACCTTCTGTTCGATTCGGTTGCTCGTATTTATAACGAAAGAACAGTAACCTGGTGAGTATTTCCATATGAACTTCTTCACGATATAATCGAATACAACTCGGATACAATGATCATTCCGTCTATCCATCCAACCTTCTGTTCGATTTGGTCGCTCGTACGTATAACGCAAGAACAGTCACCTGGTGAGTATTACTATATAAACATTACCACGATATAATCGAATACAACTCAGTTACAATTATCGTTTTGTCTAAACAGTCACCTGGTGAGTATTACTATATAAACATTACCACGATATAATCGAATACAACTCAGTTACAATTATCGTTTTGTCTATCCATTCAACCTACTGTTCAGTTCAGCCGCTCTTATGTATTACTGGAGAACAGTTACCTGGTGAGTATAATTATATAAACATCATCACGATATAATCGAATACAACCCCAGATAGGATCATTGTTTAGTCTATACATCCAAACTTCTGTTCAATTCAGTCGCTCGTATGTATAACGGAAGAACAGTTACCTGGTGAGTATAACTATATAAACATAATCGAATACAACTCATTTACGATGATTGTTTAATCTATCCATTCAACCTTATGTTCGATTGGGTTGCTCGTATGTATAACGAAAGAACAGGTACCTGGTGAGTATAACTATATAAATATAATCGAATACAACCCAGATACGACGATTGTTCAATCTATACTGAATTCAACCTTCTGCTCGATTCGGCCGCTTGTATGTAAAACGGAAGAACAGTTACCTGGTGAGTATTGCTATATAAACATCATCACGATATCATCGAATACAACTCAGAGATACAATTATCGTTTCGTCCAACCATTGAACTTCCTGTTCGATTCAGTCGCTAGTATTTGTAACGGAAGTACCGTCACCTGGTAAGTATCACTATATATACAGTATTGCGATATAATCGGATACCACCCAGATACATTGATTGTTCAGTCTATCCATTCAACTTTCTGTTCGTTTCGGTCGTTCGTATGTAAAACGGGAATACCGTCACCTAGTGTGTATAACTATATACACAGCATAACATCATAATCGAATACAACCCAGATACTATCCATTCAACCTTCTGTTCGATTCGGTTGCTCGTATGTATAACGAAAGAACAGTAACCTGGTGAGTATTTCCATATGAACTTCATCACGATATAATCGAATACAACTCAGATACAATGATCATTCCGTCTATCCATCCAACCTTCTGTTCGATTTGGTCGCTCGTACGTATAACGCAAGAACAGTCACCTGGTGAGTATTACTATATAAACATTACCACGATATAATCGAATACAACTCAGTTACAATTATCGTTTTGTCTATCCATTCAAACTTCTGTTCGGTTCAGCTGCTCTTATGTATAACTGGAGAACAGTCACCTGGTGAGTATAACTATATAAACATCATCACGATATAATCGAATACAACCCCAGATAGGATCATTGTTTAGTATATACATTCAACCTTCTGTTCAATTCAGTCGCTCGTATGTATAACGGAAGAACAGTTACCTGGTGAGTATAACTATATAAACATAATCGAATACAACTCAGATACGATGATTGTTTAATCTATCCATTCAACCTTATGTTCGATTGGGTTGCTCGTATGTATAACGAAAGAACAGGTACCTGGTGAGTATAACTATATAAACATAATCGAATACAACTCAGATACGATGATTGTATAATCTATCCATTTAACCTTCTGCTCGATTCGGTCCCTTGTATGTAAAACGGAAGGACAGTTACCTGGTTAGTATTGCTATATAAACATCATCACGATATCATCGAATTCAACTCAGATACAATTATCGTTTCGTCTAACCATTCAACATTCTGTTCGATTCAGTCGCTAGTATGTGTAACGGAAGTATCGTCACCTGGTAAGTCTCACTATATATACAGAATTGCGATATAATCGACTACCACCCAGATACATTGATTGTTCAGTCTATCCAATCAACTATTTGTTCGTTTCGGTCGCTCGTATGTATAACGAAAGACCAGTAACCTGGTGAGTATTTCTATATGAACGTCATCACGATATAATCGAATACAACTCAGATACAATGATCATTCCGTCTATCCATCCAACCTTATGTTCGATTGGGTCGCTCGTATGTATAACGCAAGAACAGTCACCTGGTGAGTTTTACTATATAAACATCACCACGATATAATCGAATACAACTCAGTCACAATTATCGTTCCGTCTAACCATCCAACCTTATGTTCGATTCAGACGCTCGCTTGTATGTGTAACGAAAGAACCGTTACATGGTTGGTGTAACTAAATATACAGCATAACGATATAATCGGAGACAACCCAGATACAATGATTGTTCAATCTATCCATTCAACCTTATGTTCGATTCGGTTGCTCGTATGTATAACAGAAGAACTGTTACCTGGTTAGACATACTATATGATAATAATCACGATATAATCAAATACAACCCAGATACTATCCATTCAAACTTTTGTTCGATTCGGTTGCTCGTATGTATAACGAAAGAACAGTAACCTGGTGAGTATTTCCATATGAACTTCATCACGATATAATCGAATACAACTCAGATACAATGATCATTCCGTCTATCCATCCAACCTTCTGTTCGATTTGGTCGCTCGTACGTATAACGCAAGAACAGTCACCTGGTGAGTATTACTATATAAACATTACCACGATATAATCGAATACAACTCAGTTACGATTATCGTTTTGTCTATCCATTCAACCTTCTGCTCAGTTCAGCCGCTCTTATGTATAACTGGAGAACAGTTACCTGGTGAGTATAACTATATAAACATCATCACGATATAATCGAATAAAACCCCAGATAGGATCATTGTTTAGTCTATACATTCAACCTTCTGTTCAATTCAGTCGCTCGTATGTATAACGGAAGAACAGTTACCTGGTGAGTATAACTATATAAACATAATCGAATACAACTCAGATACGATGATTGTTTAATCTATCCATTCAACCTTATGTTCGATTGGGTTGCTCGTATGCATAACGAAAGAACAGGTACCTGGTGAGTATAACTATATAAACATAATCGAATACAACCCAGATACGACGATTGTTCAATCTATACTGAATTCAACCTTCTGCTCGATTCGGCCGCTTGTATGTAAAACGGAAGAACAGTTACCTGGTGAGTATTGCTATATAAACATCATCACGATATCATCGAATACAACTCAGAGATACAATTATCGTTTCGTCTAACCATTTAAGCTTCTGTTCGATTCAGTCGCTAGTATGTGAAACGGATGTACCGTCACCTGGTAAGTATCACTATATATACAGTATTGCGATATAATCGGATACCACCCAGATACAATGATTGTTCAGTCTATCCATTCAACTTTCTGTTCGTTTCGGTCGTTCGTATGTAAAACGGGAATACCGTCACCTAGTGTGTATAACTATATACACAGCATAACATCATAATCGAATACAACCCAGATACTATCCATTCAACCTTCTGTTCGATTCGGTTGCTCGTATGTATAACGAAAGAACAGTAATCTGGTGAGTATTTCCATATGAACTTCATCACGATATGATAGAATACAACTCAGATACAATGATCATTCCGTCTATCCATCCAACCTTCTGTTCGATTTGGTCGCTCGTACGTATATCGCAAGAACAGTCACCTGGTGAGTATTACTATATAAACATTACCACGATATAATCGAATACAACTCAGTTACGATTATCGTTTTGTCTATCCATTCAACCTTCTGTTCAGTTCAGCCGCTCTTATGTATAACTGTAGAACAGTTACCTGGTGAGTATAACTATATAAACATCATCACGATATAATCGAATACAACACCAGATAGGATCATTGTTTAGTCTATACATTCAACCTTCTGTTCAATTCAGTCGCTCGTATGTATAACGGAAGAACAGTTACCTGGTGAGTATAACTATATAAACATAATCGAATACAACTCAGATACGATGATTGTTTAATCTATCCATTCAACCTTATGTTCGATTGGGTTGCTCGTATGTATAGTGAAAGAACAGGTACCTGGTGAGTATAAATATATAAACATAATCGAATACAACTCAGATACGATGATTGTTCAATCTATCCATTTAACCGTCTGCTCGATTCGGTCGCTTGTATGTAAAACGGAAGGACAGTTACCTGGTAAGTATTGCTATATAAACATCATCACGATATCATCGAATTCAACTCAGATACAATATCGTTCCGTCTAACCATTCAACATTCTGTTCGTTTCGGTCGCTCGTATGTATAACGAAAGACCAGTAACCTGGTGAGTATTTCTATATGAACGTCATCACGATATAATCGAATACAACTCAGATACAATGATCATTCCGTCTATCCATCCAACCTCATGTTCGATTGGGTCGCTCGTATGTATAACGCAAGA
Organism: Chrysomela aeneicollis; assembly: GCA_029955515.1. Taxonomy (NCBI): domain Eukaryota; kingdom Metazoa; phylum Arthropoda; class Insecta; order Coleoptera; family Chrysomelidae; genus Chrysomela; species Chrysomela aeneicollis. The sequence continues at coordinate 11,416,606 of JARUHQ010000017.1, forward strand.
ACAGTCACCTGGTGAGTTTTACTATATAAACATCACCACGATATAATCGAATACAACTCAGTTACAATTATCGTTCCGTCTAACCATCCAACCTTATGTTCGATTCAGACGCTCGTATGTGTAACGAAAGAACCGTTACATGGTAGGTGTAACTAAATATACAGCATAACGATATAATCGGAGACAACCCAGATACAATGATTGTTCAATCTATCCGTTCAACCTTATGTTCGATTCGGTTGCTCGTATGTATAACGGAAGAACTGTTACCTGGTTAGACATACTATATGATAATAATCACGATATAAACAAATACAACCCAGATACGATGATTGTGCAGTCTATCCATTCAACCTTCTGTTCAATTCAGTCGCTTGTATGTATAACAGAAGAACAGTTACCTGGTGAGTATAACTATATGAACATAATCGAATACAACCCAGATACGATGATTGTTCAATCTATACTAAATTCAAGCTTCTGCTCGATTCGGTCGCTTGTATGTAAAACGGAAGAACAGTTATCTGGTGATTATTGCCATATAAACATCATCACGATATCATCGAATACAACTCAGAGATACAATTATCGTTTCGTCTAACCATTTGACCTTCTGTTCGATTCAGTTGCTAGTATGTGTAACGGAAGTACCGTCACCTGGTAAGTATCACTATATATACAGTATTGCGATATAATCGGATACCACCCAGTCACATTGATTGTTCAGTCTATCCATTCAACTTTCTGTTCGTTTCGGTCGCTCGTATGTAAAACGGGAATACCGTCACCTAATGTGTATAACTATATACACAGCATAACATCATAATCGAATACAACCCAGATACTATCCATTCAACCTTCTCTTCGATTCGGTTGCTTGTATGTATAACGGAAGAACAGTTACCTGGTGAGTATAACTATATAAACATAATCGAATACAACCCAGATACGTCGATTATTCAATCTATACTGAATTCAACCTTCTGCTCGATTCGGCCGCTTGTATGTAAAACGAAAGAACAGTTACCTGGTGAGTATTGCTATATAAACATCATCACGATATCATCGAATACAACTCAGAGATACAATTATCGTTTCGTCTAACCATTTAACCTTCTGTTCGATTCAGTCGCTAGTATGTGTAACGGAAGTACCGTCACCTGGTAAGTATCACTATATATACAGTATTGCGATATAATCGGATACCACCCAGATACATTGATTGTTCAGTCTATCCATTCAACTTTCTGTTCGTTTCGGTCGTTCGTATGTAAAACGGGAATACCGTCACCTAGTGTGTATAACTATATACAAAGCATAACATCATAATCGGATACAACCCAGATACTATCCATTCAACCTTCTGTTCGATTCGGTTGCTCGTATGTATAACGAAAGAACAGTAACCTGGTGAGTATTTCCATATGAATTTCATCACGATATAATCGAATACAACTCAGATACAATGATCATTCCGTCACCTTCTGTTCGATTTGGTCGCTCGTACGTATAACGCAAGAACAGTCACCTGGTGAGTATTACTATATAAACATTACCACGATATAATCGAATACAACTCAGTTACAATTATCGTTTTGTCCATCCATTCAACCTTCTGTTCAGTTCAGCCGCTCTTATGTATTACTGGAGAACAGTTACCTGGTGAGTATAACTATATAAACATCATCACGATATAATCGAAAACAACCCCAGATAGGATCATTGTTTAGTCTATACATCCAACCTTCTGTTCAATTCAGTCACTCGTATGTATAACGGAAGAACAGTTACCTGGTGAGTATAACTATATAAACATAATCGAATACAACTCAGATACGATGATTGTTTAATCTATCCATTCAACCTTATGTTCGATTGGGTTGCTCGTATGTATAACGAAAGAACAGGTACCTGGTGAGTATTACTATATAAACATAATCGAATACAACCCAGATACGACGAATGTTCAATCTATACTGAATTCAACCTTCTGCTCGATTCGGCCGCTTGTATGTAAAACGGAAGAACAGTTACCTGGTGAGTATTGCTATATAAACATCATCACAATATCATCGAATACAACTCAGAGATACAATCATCGTTTCGTCTAACCATTTAACCTTCTGTTCGATTCAGTCGCTAGTATGTGTAACGGAAGTACCGTCACCTGGTAAGTATCACTATATATACAGTATTGCGATATAATCGGATACCACCCAGATACATTGATTGTTCAGTCTATCCATTCAACTTTCTGTTCGTTTCGGTCGTTCGTATGTAAAACGGTAATACCGTCACCTAGTGTGTATAACTATATACACAGCATAACATCATAATATAACATTTATTCAGTAAATAGGACATTCCTAATAATACATTAACAATTACATGTAATAAATTCCTTAATTTTATTCTAATCATGGTAGGTAAATTCCAAATTATGCTACGATAGATATATCAAGATACTAATATATACAGTAAAAATTTAGTTGAAAGTTCAGTTACACCTGTTGAAAAATATATTGCAATAACTTAGATTTGAAATCTTTTAGGGATGAAGCAGATTTTATTGAGCAAGGTAATTTATTGTATGTATCAAAACCCTTGAAGAAGACTGAGTTCATGCTGCTTTTGTTACTAGTTCTGTTTATATGTATGTCAGTCTTGTTTCGAGTGTTGTGTTGATGTATATCACTGTTGAAACTTATGGATTGTTTGAGATATGTTGCTGCTAGATCATTAACAATTTTATGTACGAATATCATTGTCTGGTATAATAGTCTTTGAGATACCGAAAGCCAGTGCAAGGTTGATAACATCGTGATTATAGAGGTATATCGGTTCACTTTCAATATAATTCTCATTCCTCTATTCTGTAGTTTTTGTAGTTGAGACTGTTTGTTCAGGTTTAAGGAATACAAAATTGAAGAGCAATAATCAAAGTGTGGTTGTATGATTGTTTTATAAACTAATATCTTGGTATTTAATGATAGGTGCCTTGAAATTCTAGAGTAAAAGTATAGTTTCTTTGAAATTTTTTTGTGTATGTATTGGAAATGGTTTTCATATGTAAGATTACAGTCCAATTGAAATCCTAGATATTTCACTGTTTTATTTATTTTAATTTTTTGTTCATTGATAGTAACATTAATCCTATTGAAATCAATTTTGTCATACTTGTACTTTGAAGTAATAATCATAGCAGTGGTTTTGTTTACATTAAGTTTTAACTTGTTGATTTTAATGAATTTATCAACTGTTTCGAGAATCACATTCATTTTTTGCACAGCAGTGTCTAAGTTTGTGTCGCTACAGGCTATTAGTGTATCATCAGCAAATAGGTTGACAAATTCACAGTCAACATATAAATTGATATCATTCAAATATATAATAAATAATAAGGGGCCCAAAACACTTCCCTGGGGTACTCCTTTATCGTTTAATATTTCGTTTGAGATAGTGTCATTAATTCTTACTTTTTGTTTTCTGCCTTTAAGATAATCTGAAAACCATTCATACACATAGCCGTCGATACCATATCTTTTCATTTTACTGAGAATTATATTTCTGTCAATGGTTTCGAAGGCTCGCTTCAGATCTAAAAATACAGCTATTACATACTTGTTGTCATCTAATTTTTTTATCATATAGTTAAGAGACCTCTGCAGTGCCGTTTCACATGAATATTTTTTCCTAAACCCAGATTGGTTATCAAAAAGAATTTCATTTTCGTTGACAAATTCAAGTACTTGCTTATATACGGCATATTCTAGAACTTTCTCAATAGGCGGCAACGTATTAATAGGCCGAAATTCCTCAGCTTTGACTGTTTTATTAACCTTTGGTACTGGGATAATAGTACTAATCTTTAGTAGATCGGGTATTTTTCCTGTCTGAAGTGAAGTATTGACAAGATTCAGTATAGCATGCCCAGCAGTTTCAAAAATTTGTTTTAATATTTTGGCATTCAGGATTTCATGGGTGTTACATTTATTATCTAATGAGGTAACAATATCACGTAGTTCACTCATGGACAACATTTTGAATTTAGTTATGGGCTTATAAAGATTACAATCGTAATTGGACCATATTTCTTCACTTTGTATGCTCTCGATTACCTGATTAATACTCTTAACAAAATACTTATTAAAGTTTTCCACCAAGGATTTCTCTTCCTTCACCATATATGAGACATCCTCATAATCAAATTGTACCTGGTTGAACGAGTTTTGATTACTGCTTTTAACAAGTACTTTTAAAGTTTTCCACATCATCTGAGAATTGTTTTTATATCTGTCAATTTTTTCATAATAGTAATTTTCTTTTTTCTTTTTTAACATATTCACAACCTCATTTCTGATTACTTTAAAGCTATTCCATCTGTATAGTTTATCATTTGGTGACGATTTAATAAATGATGTATAGGCTTTATCTCTCTCCTTAATTTTACCGTAATCGAATACAACCCAGATACTATCCATTCAACCTTCTGTTCGATTCGGTTGCTCGTATGTATAACGAAAGAACAGTAACCTGGTGAGTATTTCCATATGAACTTCATCACGATATAATCGAATACAACTCAGATACAATAATCATTCCGTCTATCTATTCAACCTTCTGTTCGATTTGGTCGCTCGTACGTATAACGCAAGAACAGTCACTTGGTGAGTATTACTATATAAACATTACCACGATATAATCGTATACAACTCAGTTACAATTATCGTTTTGTCTATCCATTCAACCTTCTGTTCAGTTCAGCCGCTCTTATGTATAACTCGAGAACAGTTACCTGGTGAGTATAACTATATAAACATCATCACGATATAATCGAATACAACCCCAGATAGGATCATTGTTTAGTCTATACATTCAACCTTCTGTTCAATTCAGTCGCTCGTATGTATAACGGAAGAACAGTTACCTGGTGACTATAACTATATAAACATAATCGAATACAACTCAGATACGATGATTGTTTAATCTATCCATTCAACCTTATGTTCGATTGGGTTGCTCGTATGTATAACGAAAGAACAGGTACCTGGTGAGTATAACTTAATAAACATAATCGAATACAACCCAGATACGACGATTGTTCAATCTATACTGAATTCAACCTTCTGCTCGATTCGGCCGCTTGTATGTAAAACGGAAGAACAGTTACCTGGTGAGTATTGCTATATAAACATCATCACGATATCATCGAATACAACTCAGAGATACAATTATCGTTTCGTCTAACCATTTAACCTTCTGTTCGATTCAGTCGCTAGTATTTGTAACGGAAGTACCGTCACCTGGTAAGTATCACTATATATACAGTATTGCGATATAATCGGATACCACCCAGATACATTGATTGTTCAGTCTATCTATTCAACTTTCTGTTCGTTTCGGTCGTTCGTATGTAAAACGGGAATACCGTCACCTAGTGTGTATAACTATATACACAGCATAACATCATAATCGAATACAACCCAGATACTATCCATTCAACCTTCTGTTCGATTCGGTTGCTCGTATGTATAACGAAAGAACAGTAACCTGGTGAGTATTTCCATATGAACTCCATCACGATATAATCGAATATAACTCAGATACAATGATCATTCCGTCTATCCATCCAACCTTCTGTTCGATTTGGTCGCTCGTACGTATAACGCAAGAACAGTCACCTGGTGAGTATTACCATATAAACATTACCACGATATAATCGAATACAACTCAGTTACAATTATCGTTTTGTCTATCAATTCAACCTTCTGTTCAGTTCAGCCGCTCTTATGTATAACTGGAGAACAGTTACCTGGTGAGTATAACTATTAAACATCATCACGATATAATCGAATACAACCCCAGATAGGAACATTGTTTAGTCTATACATTCAACCTTCTGTTCGATTCAGTCGCTCGTATGTATAACGGAAGAACAGTTACCTGGTGAGTATAACTATATAAACATAATCGGATACAACTCAGATACGATGATTGTTTAATCTATCCATTCAACCTTATGTTCGATTGGGTTGCTCGTATGTATAACGAAAGAACAGGTACCTGGTGAGTATAACTATATAAACATATTCGAATACAACCCAGATACGACGATTGTTCAATATATACTGAATTCAACCTTCTGCTCGATTCGGCCGCTTGTATGAAAAACGGAAGAACAGTTACCTGGTGAGTATTGCTATATAAACATCATCACGATATCATCGAATACAACTCAGAGATACAATTTTCGTTTCGTCTAACCATTTAACCTTCTGTTCGATTCAGTCGCTAGTATGTGTAACGGAAGTACCGTCACCTGGTGGGTATCACTATACATACAGTATTGCGATATAATCGGATACCACCCAGATACATTGATTGTTCAGTCTATCCATTCAACTTTCTGTTCGTTTCGGTCGTTCGTATGTAAAACGGGAATACCGTCACCTAGTGTGTATAACTATATACACAGCGTAACATCATAATCGAATACAACCCAGATACTATCCATTCAACCTTCTGTTCGATTCGGTTGCTCGTATGTATAACGAAAGAACAGTAACCTGGTGAGTATTTCCATATGAACTTCATCACGATATAATCGAATACAACTCGGATACAATGATCATTCCGTCTATCCATCCAACCTTCTGTTCGATTTGATCGCTCGTACGTATAACGCAAGAACAGTCACCTGGTGAGTATTACTATATAAACATTACCACGATATAATCGAATACAACTCAGTTACAATTATCGTTTCGTCTAACCATTCAACATTCTGTTCGATTCTGTCGCTAGTATGTGTAACGGAAGTATCGTCACCTGGTAAGTATCACTATATATACAGAATTGCGATATAATCGACTACCACCCAGATACATTGATTGTTCAGTCTATCCAATCAACTATCTGTTTGTTTCGGTCGCTCGTATGTATAACGAAAGACCAGTAACATGGTGAGTATTTCTATATGAACGTCATCACGATATAATCGAATACAACTCAGATACAATGATCATTCCGTCTATCCATCCAACCTTATGTTCGATTGGGTCGCTCGTATGTATAACGCAAGAACAGTCACCTGGTGAGTTTTACTATATAAACATCACCACGATATAATCGAATACAGCTCAGTTACAATTATCGTTCCGTCTAACCATCCAACCTTATGTTCGATTCAGACGCTCGTATGTGTAACGAAAGAACCGTTACATGGTAGGTGTAACTAAATATACAGCATAACGATATAATCGGAGACAACCCAGATACAATGATTGTTCAATCTATCCATTCATCCTTATGTTCGATTCGGTTGCTCGTATGTATAACAGAAGAACTGTTACCTGGTTAGACATACTATATGATAATATTCACGATATAATCAAATACAACCCAGATACTATCCATTCAAACTTCTGTTCGATTCGGTTGCTCGTATGTATAACGAAAGAACAGTAACCTGGTGAGTATTTCCATATGAACTTCATCACGATATAATCGAATACAACTCAGATACAATGATCATTCCGTCTATCCATCCAACCTTCTGTTCGATTTGGTCGCTCGTACGTATAACGCAAGAACAGTCACCTGGTGAGTATTACTATATAAACATTACCACGATATAATCGAATACAACTCAGTTACGATTATCGTTTTGTCTATCCATTCAACCTTCTGCTCAGTTCAGCCGCTCTTATGTATAACTGGAGAACAGTTACCTGGTGAGTATAACTATATAAACATCATCACGATATAATCGAATACAACCCCAGATAGGATCATTGTTTAGTCTATACATTCAACCTTCTGTTCAATTCAGTCGCTCGTATGTATAACGGAAGAACAGTTACCTGGTGAGTATAACTATATAAACATAATCGAATACAACTCAGATACGATGATTGTTTAATCTATCCATTCAACCTTATGTTCGATTGGGTTGCTCGTATGTATAACGAAAGAACAGGTACCTGGTGAGTATAACTATATAAACATAATCGAATACAACCCAGATACGACGATTGTTCAATCTATACTGAATTCAACCTTCTGCTCGATTCGGCCGCTTGTATGTAAAACGGAAGAACAGTTACCTGGTGAGTATTGCTATATAAACATCATCACGATATCATCGAATACAACTCAGAGATACAATTATCGTTTCGTCTAACCATTTAAGCTTCTGTTCGATTCAGTCGCTAGTATGTGTAACGGAAGTACCGTCACCTGGTAAGTATCACTATATATACAGTATTGCGATATAATCGGATACCACCCAGATACATTGATTGTTCAGTCTATCCATTCAACTTTCTGTTCGTTTCGGTCGTTCGTATGTAAAACGGGAATACCGTCACCTAGTGTGTATAACTATATACACAGCATAACATCATAATCGAATACAACCCAGATACTATCCATTCAACCTTCTGTTCGATTCGGTTGCTCGTATGTATAACGAAAGAACAGTAACCTGGTGAGTATTTCCATATGAACTTCATCACGATATAATCGAGTACAACTCAGATACAATGATCATTCCGTCTATCCATCCAACCTTCTGTTCGATTTGGTCGCTCGTACGTATATCGCAAGAACAGTCACCTGGTGAGTATTACTATATAAACATTACCACGATATAATCCAATACAACTCAGTTACAATTATCGTTTTGTCTATCCATTCAACCTTCTGTTCAATTCAGTCGCTCGTATGTATAACGGAAGAACAGTTACCTGGTGAGTATAACTATATAAACATAATCGAATACAACTCAGATACGATGATTGTTTAATCTATCCATTCAACCTTATGTACGATTGGGTTGCTCGTATGTATAACGAAAGAACAGGTACCTGGTGAGTATAACTATATAAACATAATCGAATATAACTCAGATACGATGATTGTTCAATCTATCCATTTATCCTTCTGCTCGATTCGGTCGCTTGTATGTAAAACGGAAGGACAGTTACCTGGTAAGTATTGCTATATAAACATCATCACGATATCATCGAATTCAACTCAGATACAATTATCGTTTCGTCTAACCATTCAACATTCTGTTTGATTCAGTCGCTAGTATGTGTAACGGAAGTATCGTCACCTGGTAAGTATCACTATATATACAGAATTGCGATATAATCGACTACCACCCAGATACATTGATTGTTCAGTCTATCCATTCAACTTTCTGTTCGTTTCGGTCGCTCGTATGTAAAACGGGAATACCGTCACCTAGTGTGTATAACTATATACACAGCATAACATCATAATCGAATACAACCCAGATACTATCCATTCAACCTTCTGTTCGATTCGGTTGCTCGTATGTATAACGAAAGAATAGTAACCTGGTGAGTATTTCCATATGAACTTCATCACGATATAATCGAATACAACTCGGATACAATGATCATTCCGTCTATCCATCCAACCTTCTGTTCGATTTGGTCGGTCGTACGTATAACGCAAGAACAGTCACCTGGTGAGTATTACTATATAAACATTACCACGATATAATCGAATACAACTCAGTTACAATTATCGTTTTGTCTATCCATTCAACCATTCAATTATCGTTTCGTCTAACCATTCAACATTCTGTTCGATTCAGTCGCTAGTATGTGTAACGGAAGTATCGTCACCTGGTAAGTATCACTATATATACAGAATTGCGATATAATCGACTACCACCCAGATACATTGATTGTTCAGTCTATCCAATCAACTTTCTGTTCGTTTCGGTCGCTCGTATGTATAACGAAAGACCAGTAACCTGGTGAGTATTTCTATATAAACGTCATCACGATATAATAGAATACAACTCAGATACAATGATCATTCCGTCTATCCATCCAACCTTATGTTCGATTGGGTCGCTCGTATGTATAACGCAAGAACAGTCACCTGGTGAGTTTAACTATATAAACATCACCACGATATAATCGAATACAACTCAGTTACAATTATCGTTCCGTCTAACCATCCAACCTTATGTTCGATTCAGACGCTCGCTCGTATGTGTAACGAAAGAACCGTTACATGGTAGGTGTAACTAAATATACAGCATAACGATATAATCGGAGACAACCCAGATACAATGATTGTTCAATCTATCCATTCAACCTTATGTTCGATTCGGTTGCTCGTATGTATAACGAAAGAACTGTTACCTGGTTAGACATACTATATGATAATAATCACGATATAATCAAATACAACCCAGATACTATCCATTCAAACTTCTGTTCGATTCGGTTGCTCGTATGTATAACGAAAGAACAGTAACCTGGTGAGTATTTCCATATGAACTTCATCACGATATAATCGAATACAACTCAGATACATTGATCATTCCGTCTATCCATCCAACCTTCTGTTCGATTTGGTCGCTCGTACGTATAACGCAAGAACAGTCACCTGGTGAGTATTACTATATAAACATTACCACGATATAATCGAATACAACTCAGTTACAATTATCGTTTTGTCTATCCATTCAACCTTCTGTTCAGTTCAGCCGCTCTTATGTATAACTGGAGAACAGTTACCTGGTGAGTATCACTATATAAACATCATCACGATATAATCGAATACAACCCCAGATAGGATCATTGTTTAGTCTATACATTCAACCTTCTGTTCAATTCAGTCGCTCGTATGTATAACGAAAGAACAGGTTCCTGGTGAGTATAACTATATAAACATAATCGAATACAACCCAGATACGACGATTGTTCAATCTATACTGAATTCAACCTTCTGCTCGATTCGGCCGCTTGTATGTAAAACGGAAGAACAGTTACCTGGTGAGTATTGCTATATAAACATCATCACGATATCATCGAATACAACTCAGAGATACAATTATCGTTTCGTCTAACCATTCAACATTCTGTTCGATTCTGTCGCTAGTATGTGTAACGGAAGTATCGTCACCTGGTAAGTATCACTATATATACAGAATTGCGATATAATCGACTACCACCCAGATACATTGATTGTTCAGTCTATCCAATCAACTATCTGTTTGTTTCGGTCGCTCGTATGTATAACGAAAGACCAGTAACATGGTGAGTATTTCTATATGAACGTCATCACGATATAATCGAATACAACTCAGATACAATGATCATTCCGTCTATCCATCCAACCTTATGTTCGATTGGGTCGCTCGTATGTATAACGCAAGAACAGTCACCTGGTGAGTTTTACTATATAAACATCACCACGATATAATCGAATACAGCTCAGTTACAATTATCGTTCCGTCTAACCATCCAACCTTATGTTCGATTCAGACGCTCGTATGTGTAACGAAAGAACCGTTACATGGTAGGTGTAACTAAATATACAGCATAACGATATAATCGGAGACAACCCAGATACAATGATTGTTCAATCTATCCATTCATCCTTATGTTCGATTCGGTTGCTCGTATGTATAACAGAAGAACTGTTACCTGGTTAGACATACTATATGATAATATTCACGATATAATCAAATACAACCCAGATACTATCCATTCAAACTTCTGTTCGATTCGGTTGCTCGTATGTATAACGAAAGAACAGTAACCTGGTGAGTATTTCCATATGAACTTCATCACGATATAATCGAATACAACTCAGATACAATGATCATTCCGTCTATCCATCCAACCTTCTGTTCGATTTGGTCGCTCGTACGTATAACGCAAGAACAGTCACCTGGTGAGTATTACTATATAAACATTACCACGATATAATCGAATACAACTCAGTTACGATTATCGTTTTGTCTATCCATTCAACCTTCTGCTCAGTTCAGCCGCTCTTATGTATAACTGGAGAACAGTTACCTGGTGAGTATAACTATATAAACATCATCACGATATAATCGAATACAACCCCAGATAGGATCATTGTTTAGTCTATACATTCAACCTTCTGTTCAATTCAGTCGCTCGTATGTATAACGGAAGAACAGTTACCTGGTGAGTATAACTATATAAACATAATCGAATACAACTCAGATACGATGATTGTTTAATCTATCCATTCAACCTTATGTTCGATTGGGTTGCTCGTATGTATAACGAAAGAACAGGTACCTGGTGAGTATAACTATATAAACATAATCGAATACAACCCAGATACGACGATTGTTCAATCTATACTGAATTCAACCTTCTGCTCGATTCGGCCGCTTGTATGTAAAACGGAAGAACAGTTACCTGGTGAGTATTGCTATATAAACATCATCACGATATCATCGAATACAACTCAGAGATACAATTATCGTTTCGTCTAACCATTTAAGCTTCTGTTCGATTCAGTCGCTAGTATGTGTAACGGAAGTACCGTCACCTGGTAAGTATCACTATATATACAGTATTGCGATATAATCGGATACCACCCAGATACATTGATTGTTCAGTCTATCCATTCAACTTTCTGTTCGTTTCGGTCGTTCGTATGTAAAACGGGAATACCGTCACCTAGTGTGTATAACTATATACACAGCATAACATCATAATCGAATACAACCCAGATACTATCCATTCAACCTTCTGTTCGATTCGGTTGCTCGTATGTATAACGAAAGAACAGTAACCTGGTGAGTATTTCCATATGAACTTCATCACGATATAATCGAGTACAACTCAGATACAATGATCATTCCGTCTATCCATCCAACCTTCTGTTCGATTTGGTCGCTCGTACGTATATCGCAAGAACAGTCACCTGGTGAGTATTACTATATAAACATTACCACGATATAATCCAATACAACTCAGTTACAATTATCGTTTTGTCTATCCATTCAACCTTCTGTTCAATTCAGTCGCTCGTATGTATAACGGAAGAACAGTTACCTGGTGAGTATAACTATATAAACATAATCGAATACAACTCAGATACGATGATTGTTTAATCTATCCATTCAACCTTATGTACGATTGGGTTGCTCGTATGTATAACGAAAGAACAGGTACCTGGTGAGTATAACTATATAAACATAATCGAATATAACTCAGATACGATGATTGTTCAATCTATCCATTTATCCTTCTGCTCGATTCGGTCGCTTGTATGTAAAACGGAAGGACAGTTACCTGGTAAGTATTGCTATATAAACATCATCACGATATCATCGAATTCAACTCAGATACAATTATCGTTTCGTCTAACCATTCAACATTCTGTTTGATTCAGTCGCTAGTATGTGTAACGGAAGTATCGTCACCTGGTAAGTATCACTATATATACAGAATTGCGATATAATCGACTACCACCCAGATACATTGATTGTTCAGTCTATCCATTCAACTTTCTGTTCGTTTCGGTCGCTCGTATGTAAAACGGGAATACCGTCACCTAGTGTGTATAACTATATACACAGCATAACATCATAATCGAATACAACCCAGATACTATCCATTCAACCTTCTGTTCGATTCGGTTGCTCGTATGTATAACGAAAGAATAGTAACCTGGTGAGTATTTCCATATGAACTTCATCACGATATAATCGAATACAACTCGGATACAATGATCATTCCGTCTATCCATCCAACCTTCTGTTCGATTTGGTCGGTCGTACGTATAACGCAAGAACAGTCACCTGGTGAGTATTACTATATAAACATTACCACGATATAATCGAATACAACTCAGTTACAATTATCGTTTTGTCTATCCATTCAACCATTCAATTATCGTTTCGTCTAACCATTCAACATTCTGTTCGATTCAGTCGCTAGTATGTGTAACGGAAGTATCGTCACCTGGTAAGTATCACTATATATACAGAATTGCGATATAATCGACTACCACCCAGATACATTGATTGTTCAGTCTATCCAATCAACTTTCTGTTCGTTTCGGTCGCTCGTATGTATAACGAAAGACCAGTAACCTGGTGAGTATTTCTATATAAACGTCATCACGATATAATAGAATACAACTCAGATACAATGATCATTCCGTCTATCCATCCAACCTTATGTTCGATTGGGTCGCTCGTATGTATAACGCAAGAACAGTCACCTGGTGAGTTTAACTATATAAACATCACCACGATATAATCGAATACAACTCAGTTACAATTATCGTTCCGTCTAACCATCCAACCTTATGTTCGATTCAGACGCTCGCTCGTATGTGTAACGAAAGAACCGTTACATGGTAGGTGTAACTAAATATACAGCATAACGATATAATCGGAGACAACCCAGATACAATGATTGTTCAATCTATCCATTCAACCTTATGTTCGATTCGGTTGCTCGTATGTATAACGAAAGAACTGTTACCTGGTTAGACATACTATATGATAATAATCACGATATAATCAAATACAACCCAGATACTATCCATTCAAACTTCTGTTCGATTCGGTTGCTCGTATGTATAACGAAAGAACAGTAACCTGGTGAGTATTTCCATATGAACTTCATCACGATATAATCGAATACAACTCAGATACATTGATCATTCCGTCTATCCATCCAACCTTCTGTTCGATTTGGTCGCTCGTACGTATAACGCAAGAACAGTCACCTGGTGAGTATTACTATATAAACATTACCACGATATAATCGAATACAACTCAGTTACAATTATCGTTTTGTCTATCCATTCAACCTTCTGTTCAGTTCAGCCGCTCTTATGTATAACTGGAGAACAGTTACCTGGTGAGTATCACTATATAAACATCATCACGATATAATCGAATACAACCCCAGATAGGATCATTGTTTAGTCTATACATTCAACCTTCTGTTCAATTCAGTCGCTCGTATGTATAACGAAAGAACAGGTTCCTGGTGAGTATAACTATATAAACATAATCGAATACAACCCAGATACGACGATTGTTCAATCTATACTGAATTCAACCTTCTGCTCGATTCGGCCGCTTGTATGTAAAACGGAAGAACAGTTACCTGGTGAGTATTGCTATATAAACATCATCACGATATCATCGAATACAACTCAGAGATACAATTATCGTTGCGTCTAACCATTTAACCTTCTGTTCGATTCAGTCGCTAGTATGTGTAACGGAAGTACCGTCACCTGGTAAGTATCACTATATATACAGTATTGCGATATAATCGGATACCACCCAGATACATTGATTGTTCAGTCTATCCATTCAACTTTCTGTTCGTTTCGGTCGTTCGTATGTAAAACGGGAATACCGTCACCTAGTGTGTATAACTATATACACAGCATAACATCATAATCGAATACAACCCAGATACTATCCATTCAACCTTCTGTTCGATTCGGTTGCTCGTATGTATAACGAAAGAATAGTAACCTGGTGAGTATTTCCATATGAACTTCATCACGATATAATCGAATACAACTCGGATACAATGATCATTCCGTCTATCCATCCAACCTTCTGTTCGATTTGGTCGGTCGTACGTATAACGCAAGAACAGTCACCTGGTGAGTATTACTATATAAACATTACCACGATATAATCGAATACAACTCAGTTACAATTATCGTTTTGTCTATCCATTCAACCTTCTGTTCAGTTCAGCCGCTCTTATGTATAACTGGAGAACAGTTACCTGGTGAGAATAACTATATAAACATCATCACGATATAATCGAATACAACCCCAGATAGGATCATTGTTTAGTCTTTACATTAAACCTTCTGTTCAATTCAGTCGCTCGTATGTATAACGGAAGAACAGTTACCTGGTGAGTATAACTATATAAACATAATCGAATACAACTCAGATACGATGATTGTTTAATCTATCCATTCAACCTTATGTTCGATTGGGTTGCTCGTATGTATAACGAAAGAACAGGTACCTGGTGAGTATAACTATATAAACATAATCGAATATAACTCAGATACGATGATTGTTCAATCTATCCATTTAACCTTCTGCTCGATTCGGTCGCTTGTATGTAAAACGGAAGGACAGTTACCTGGTAAGTATTGCTATATAAACATCATCACGATATCATCGAATTTAACTCAGATACAATTATCGTTTCGTCTAACCATTCAACATTCTGTTTGATTCAGTCGCTAGTATGTGTAACGGAAGTATCGTCACCTGGTAAGTATCACTATATATACAGAATTGCGATATAATCGACTACCACCCAGATACATTGATTGTTCAGTCTATCCATTCAACTTTCTGTTCGTTTCGGTCGCTCGTATGTATAACGAAAGACCAGTAACCTGGTGAGTATTTCGATATGAACGTCATCACGATATAATCGAATACAACTCAGATACAATGATCATTCCGTCTATCCATCCAACTTTATGTTCGATTGGGTCGCTCGTATGTATAACGCAAGAACAGTCACCTGGTGAGTGTTACTATATAAACATCACCACGATATAATCGAATACAACTCAGTTACAATTATCGTTCCGTCTAACCATCCAACCTTATGTTCGATTCAGACGCTCGTATGTGTAACGAAAGAACCGTTACATGGTAGGTGTAACTAAATATACAGCATAACGATATAATCGGAGACAACCCAGATACAATGATTGTTCAATCTATCCATTCAACCTTATGTTCTATTCGGTTGCTCGTATGTATTACGGAAGAACTGTTACCTGGTTAGACATACTATATGATAATAATCACGATATAATCAAATACAACCCAAATTCTATCCATTCAAACTTCTGTTCGATTCGGTTGCTCGTATGTATAACGAAAGAACAGTAACCTGGTGAGTATTTCCATATAAACTTCATCACGATATAATCGAATACAACTCAGATACAATGATCATTCCGTCTATCCATTGTAACCCTTAGCTAGCTCACAGGGTATATTAGCAGGTCCAATTCTGTTAGGTTATTTCGTAGAGACTATTTTCTATAATTTCTCAAAAGATTTTATTTTTATAGTAGACAGCAGGCGCCAGCCAAAATGAATTGACAGGGAAGGGATGACAAGATTAAATAGAATTCAGTTTATTAAGAATTTGATGAACTTACATTTTATATATAAACAGAATCAGTAAAATATTATTGACTAACGGTTTGAGAATATTTTGATACATCAATATTAGGAATCGACTATGTGCAAAAACTGATACAGATAGGGATTTTTCTTCGTTCAAATTGATCAGATTATCATCTACTATACGAATCCTTTCATCAAATATTCCTCTGAGGTAAAAATTGATTTCACAGATCTCTCACAAAACCTCTCCTGTATATATTATACAACCCAAAACAAAATGAAGTCAGGATCGGTCTGACTTAAACTATAGTGAACTTGGTATAAGTATGTGAATATTTACATCTACCGATATTACGTTAGTGAAATACGGATCAACAGCTGTTGGCCACGTAAATAGTATAACAATACAAGTACAAATACTAGTTGCTAAAACATCAGATTACATGTATTCGACCTGATAAATACACACTGTATATATTTTGAGGGGGAAATAATACACCAAATGCAGCTCTTTATTCACCAGCGATGTCCTGATGGGCCGTATAAGAGATGTGGAGGTACTTACGGAGTTGTAGAAACCATACCTCAATTTGGGGTCATATCAATACTTATCATCCCCAGGTCCTGATATTTTATGTTTCACTGCAGGAGTGACACTTTATTATATTCCTCTTTCCTTCAGGATACTGATAGGATTATACTTGATTACTATTAGCATTACAGACAGGGCTTGACATCGGGAAAAACCACAAATACTTCCTATTATTAATATGGTTATATGGTGAGTCTGACCAACTCCATCAGCATTGACAACGACTATCAACAGGATGGCCACTGGCCAATAGCACACCTTTGGGGTTCAACCCACAAACTCGGACTCAAATACAGATTCCGACCCAAAAAGCCTAGAAATAATATATCCTATGATACTGCAAAACTCAATCTAACATTCAACACTTACCCTAGATGTTTTTAGGCTAACGGAAACAGTGAATTCAAGTTTCTTTTCACCAAATGAAACGGAAGAATTTCCTGAGCAATTCGAGAATACCTTTTCAGGTTAGCAGATTCGTGAACGAGACATCTACCTCAACACAGAGTTTTTTGATCTATTTTTTATTTGAGACGACTCCAACAAGAAATCAACAGGGTGGTCATATAATGTAACCGTTACACACCCCCTCTACCTCAGAAAAATATTTGAACTTGTTGAAAATATTTTTTCAAACAACCAACCGAAGAATCTATATTATTGTCAAACAGTTATTATAACAAATTCTATCCTAGGGGTTCATATAGATATATACAGAACAAACGAATACAATACATAATTGAAAGTCATCATCGACCATCAAATGACATCACCCGGGTGATCATCAATACCTTATACTATAAAAAACGGAGTACCTTATGGTACTTAGCTAATCTAGATCAACTTTGATAATTTTAACACACACATTTTGAAGAATGGATATTCCAGAAAATATAGGCATATATGAAGATATACTAGCCAGCTTCCTTCAACCACGAGGATACCATTCAGACGAATTCATTCACCAATTCACTGCCACATTTACTCCCTTCTTGCATTCATTCCTCAGAGGATTCAGACTCTGAGTCTAGATGATACGGCTTCAAGTCCTTAGTATGGTACCGCCCAACCTTTTTACCATTTAAATCTACTAGGTCATACACTAATTTAGACACAACCTTCTTCACCTTACACAACACAAACTTGGGAGCTAGTTTAGCTGCAAAGTTTTCGGCCTTACTAGAGAGTACGAAGTTTCTCTTCCAAACTTTGTCTCCTACATGGAAAACATCGGCAGGACGCTTCCGCAAATTATAATGCCTAGCATTCTTACGGTACGCATCGGCGATATGTCTCCTTACGTCCAAGTACACCCTGGGCAGCTTATCAATTTCTTGCCCATACTCTTTTCTATTTATAGAGTCCATGAAATGAAAATCAGGTAATGTCTCGATCTTACCATAGTAACTCCCATTTGCAGGAACATACCTGCCGAAATTCAAAAAAGTCGGGGTATATCCTGTCGCTTCATTCACGGCCGTCCTCATTGCAAATCCAATCTTGTGGATCTCTCGATCCCATTCACGGTGATCTCTACCTTCCAGATACGAACGAATAGCAGCCTCGACAACCCGATTGACTCTCTCTACGGCGTTTACTTGAGCATGAAAATTCGCATTGTGGAAAATTCGAACTCCATATTCCCCTACTAACTTATTGATGTCTTTACCAGAGAACTGTACTCCATTATCGCAACAAATGACTTGTGGAGCACCGTATACTAAAAACACTTGTTCCTCCAAAAATTTAACAATCTGAGTGGCTCTCGCCTCCCTCATCGGATGTAGGAGACAAAATTTTGAAAAGTAATCTGACACCAAAAATATATATTTGTTACCACGTTTTGATCGTGGAAGAGGGCCCAACAGGTCAATCGAGATACACTGCCAAGGAAAATGTACTTTCTTTGGCTCGCCCATGAAACCCGGTCTAGCAGAATTGCTAACCTTTAGTTCTGCACAGATCTTACATTTTTTTACATATCTACGAACATCTTGAAGTAATCGTGGCCAATAATACAACTCTCGAACTCTACGAACAGTCTTGTAAATTCCCAAGTGAGCAGCCTGCGGATCGTCATGACACTCCTCCAAAATACATGACCGTTCTCCTTTTGGGATGACCAACTTCCAATCACACTGGTTAGTTCTGAGACCAAAGTCGAAAGGAACGTGCTTATAAAGCTTACCCTGCTCTATACGCCATTCTGGATAGTTATCAGTATTCTTACCTACCTGCCTTAACATCTTACAGTACCATGAGTCTTCTTCGATACTGGTATGCTTGACTGATATCACGCAAACCTCTACAGGTGCACGGCTCAGAGCATCAGGAACAGTATTCAAAACTCCCCTTCGATATACCAGATCCATATCATATTGGCTGAGCCTCATCGACCACCTAGCCAATCTTCCAGTAGCATTTTTGAGATTAAGTAACCATAGGAGTGATGCGTGGTCAGTTTCCACAGTGAAATGAACACCGTCTACGTATGGCCTAAATTTATCAACTCCAAATAGAACCGCGGCACACTCTTTCTCTGTGGTAGTGTATCGCTTTTCCTGATCTGTCAACATACGAGATGCAAATGCAATTGCCCATTCTTTCTCGCCATCGCGTTGTGTCAGTACGGCACCTAGACCAACATTAGATGCATCACATAAAATATAGAATGGCTTCGAAAAATCTGGCGAGGCTAACACTGGTGCTGACACCAGAGCCTGCTTGATACTACGGAATGCTTCTTCAGCCTCATCATTCCAACCGACTTTTTGAGATTTTCTTCGTCCTTTCAAAAGCGATGTAATTGGGGCCATAACGGTAGAGTAGTCTTTAACAAATCTCCGGTACCAACTACACATCCCGATAAACCTTTTTACCTCAGTAGCCGTACATGGTCGTGGATACTCAAGCATGGCGGTAACCTTAGTCGGATCGGTACGTAAACCCTGCCGATCAACAACAAAACCCAGATAACGGAGACTAGACCGACAAAAGGAGCACTTATCAATATTGAAAGTTAGGTTAGCATTCTTCAACCTGGAGCAGACCTTGCGTAATACACTCACATGACTCTCGAAGGTGGGCGTGGCCACTATAACATCGTCCAGATAGACGAATACAAATGGATCTAGATCCATTCCTAAGACGGAGTCCATGAGTTTTTGTAGAACTTGAGCAGCATTGCACAAGCCAAAAGGCATTACCACGAACTCGAATAATCCCCTACCAGGAACGACAAATGCTGTTTTTTCGCACGATTGTGTTTCCAGCGGAATCTGCCAGAAAGCAGATTTCAAGTCTATACTAGTCAAGTATCTAGCACCCGATAACTTGGACAATATATGATCGACAATAGGCAGAGGATAAGCACATTTCTTGGTCAGTGAGTTGAGCTTCCGCCCATCGAAACAAAAACGTGGATCTCCACTCGCCTTTTCTACGATCAGGACCGGACTGGCCCAGGGACTGGTAGAAGGACGGACCACCCCTAACTCTAACATACGATCCAATTCCTTGCTGAGTACTTCCAGTTTGTAAGGCGATATTATGTGGTGACGTTGTTTCACCGGTTCGTGATTTCCAGTATCTATCCTATAAGAAATTCGATCGGTACGGCCCAACCTACCAGTTGCCAAAGTCTTGAATTCCTCAATCAAGGATTCTAGACATTCTTTTTGATCGCTAGTCAACTCAGAACACGAAAATATTCTATTAATTTCGCAAACGGATAAGTTCTCGCCGGTGGTACATTCGACCTGTGAATCACCAATGAAGTAGGTATTGCTCCCGAAATCCAACGTGATATCGAAAGCTCGACACACATCCGATCCTAAGATGATATTATGGTCTAACGAGGGTACAACTAAAAAATCAACCAATTTAAGGCAGTCACCCAATTGAATGGGTAAAGTGACCCGACCAGTTATCTTCTGAGGGGACCCATCCGCCGTGCTGATATAGGAATCACTACAAACTTGAACACTAAGTTCAAAAAGATCTAACCAGGTCATTCCGTCTTTGCCAATCACAGAATGACTAGCTCCGCTATCTAGAAGAGAGACAACAGTCCTGCCAAATATCTGTACTGAAACATACGGCCTGTTATCGTTCTCTTTTTCAACTAGAATTATATTAGTTTATTTCCCTCCATTCGCCTTCGAACTATGCTCAATTAACGGTAGAGTTTCGTTTTGATAAAATTTCCTGACATAACCAAGCCAATTACTCCAATCATTTTCCGAAAATAAGGTGTAGGCTTGTTTTCTCCCATGAACAAGACGGTCGCCTACTCTCCGCTTGTTCTTCTGTCGTTTTTTGAACAGCTCGGGCAATTAGGACGTATAACTCCTTTTCTACCACAGCCGTAGCAAATTGGGACGCGTTGCTTCTTACAATCTTTTTTAACATGACCTTGTTCTCTGCAACTCCAACACACCACAGCTGCCACCTGTCTCCTATCGACTGGACTGGGACCTTTCGGATGACGATGACTTTCATTCGACCTGGTACTACTCGGAACATTGTGTTTACACTGACAATGATGGTCAGCTACTGATGAACTACTAGGATACGACAAACCTGGCTCCAGAGTTGAAATGTTCCTTCGAGGAGGGGGACGAAATATTTTGCTTGCCTTCTCCGTTTCCTCCAACTTCCTACATAACTCAACCAAAGAAGTGATATCTGGAATATCCTTCAAAGCTAAGTGGGAATGATACTGAGGTAAAATCCGGGCCTTCAAAATCCTCAACTTCTTCTCCTCAGAGGGTTTCTCAGAAAGACATTCAAACAAATTCTCCATGATGGATATGTAGATCACAACTGGTTCATCAACGTCCTGAGTCCGTTTTTCTATCTGTTGCCATAACTCATCATCATATTCACTAGGTAAAAAATCTTGCCTAAGTGCCTGCACAAGTGTCGCCCAAGAATCAAATCTATTTCGCCTAAGCTGCGCACGATACCACTCTAAAGCAGAGTCCTCAAAAAGATCGGAAGCAGCTTGAAAAACTCCTTCCTCTGTACATTTTCGAGCGGCCCTAAGTTCTCCTACTCTCTGTAGAAACGAATTCAACGAGACTTTGTCATTCTTTCCATTATATTTGACTGGCCATTTATAAACTGGAACTGAAGTAGAAGACTCTGTCGTAGAACTTGTTGAACGAACAGGACGGACATCACCTGCTTTAGTGACTCTTTCGACAATTTCCAACAACTCTTCCTCAAGCGCTGAAATAAAAACGATATTATCCCCTCTAAAGTGGGTGGCCGCTTCAGACACTCCGTCAGGAATCCTTCTCAAACGACCTAAGACGTGATTGATCCTACTTCGAATTCTACGAGTCACTTCCGAATTGAGGCCATCAAAATCGTCGACCACTTCCCTTATCGAATTCACACTCTCAGTAAGTTCTCTCTTTTCTAGTTCAAAATCAAAATTAGGAGTAGGATACTGATGTACCTGAGGATGAGCCATGTCCTTCCTCAACTCTCGCTTAAGATACTTTCGTTTTGTAGCAGCATCTGCTCTCTCTGTGTTTACCAGTCGTATCCGGAGTTCATAGTTCAACTCGTGAGTTCTCAGATGAATAGGTTCAATGTCATACGGATTGACATCCATATTGCCAAATAGGAACTCGACCTATACCGCCTAAACTCAACAATAAATACCTACCAATTAATCAGAATGAAATTTAAAATATCCACCACTGAAAAATTATCGTCCGGTATATATGATATTTCCCAGACCTACCAAAATTATAAACGCCTCTCTACCAAAGCTACACCTGTAATATCCAACATGTATACACACATCTATTCGCCACACTGACTACTCCAACTTTTGTGGTCCACCCTGTAGTCTGCTACAGATCGTTGAGGTAATATGGACTACCTCATAACAACATCATAACCAAAAATTCAAATGATATATTCAACTCAAAAATATGTGTAACTTACCTATGGCCACCCTGTATGTCAAAACTATTGAATCATACAAGAGAATTCAAAAAAATTGCTCTTTTCATGAAAATTAAATTTTCTTTCGAATGAATGTGCATTGTGCAGTTAAACTGACTCATTTAATCTTGTCAAAAGGATTAGGGATGGAAGGGAATTGTCTACTAAAGCCCAGCAAATAGAAACATTTATCTCATTGAGTTTCAGCTAATAACCAAGTTATTACTCAGGCCCCTTAAGTTGAGGCGCCATTTTTGTAACCCTTAGCTAGCTCACAGGGTATATTAGCAGGTCCAATTCTGTTAGGTTATTTCGTAGAGACTATTTTCTATAATTTCTCAAAAGATTTTATTTTTATAGTAGACAGCAGGCGCCAGCCAAAATGAATTGACAGGGAAGGGATGACAAGATTAAATAGAATTCAGTTTATTAAGAATTTGATGAACTTACATTTTAAATATAAACTGAATCAGTAAAATATTATTGACTAACGGTTTGAGAATATTTTGATACATAAATATTAGGAATCGACTATGTGCAAAAACTGATACAGATAGGGATTTTTCTTCGTTCAAATTGATCAGATTATCATCTACTATACGAATCCTTTCATCAAATATTCCTCTGAGGTAAAAATTGATTTCACAGATCTCTCACAAAACCTCTCCTGTATATATTATTCAACCCAAAACAAAATGAAGTCAGGGTCGGTCTGACTTGAACTATAGTGAACTTGGTATAAGTATGTGAATATTTACATCTACCGATATTACGTTAGTGAAATACGGATCAACAGCTGTTGGCCACGTAAATAGTATAACAATACAAGTACAAATACTAGTTGCTAAAACATCAGATTACATGTATTCGACCTGATAAATACACACTGTATATATTTTGAGGGGGAAATAATACACCAAATGCAGCTCTTTATTCACCAGCGATGTCCTGATGGGCCGTATAAGAGATGTGGAGGTACTTACGGAGTTGTAGAAACCATACCTCAATTTGGGGTCATATTAATACTTATCATCCCCAGGTCCTGATATTTTATGTTTCACTGCAGGAGTGACACTTTATTATATTCCTCTTTCCTTCAGGATACTGATAGGATTATACTTGATTACTATTAGCATTACAGACAGGGCTTGACATCGGGAAAAACCACAAATACTTCCTATTATTAATATGGTTATATGGTGAGTCTGACCAACTCCATCAGCATTGACAACGACTATCAACAGGATGGCCACTGGCCAATAGCACACCTTTGGGGTTCAACCCACAAACTCGGACTCAAATACAGATTCCGACCCAAAAAGCCTAGAAATAATATATCCTATGATACTGCAAAACTCAATCTAACATTCAACACTTACCCTAGATGTTTTTAGGCTAACGGAAACAGTGAATTCAAGTTTCTTTTCACCAAATGAAACGGAAGAATTTCCTGAGCAATTCGAGAATACCTTTTCAGGTTAGCAAGTACCTATCCTACAGATTCGTGAACGAGACATCTACCTCAACACAGAGTTTTTTGATCTATTCTTTATTTGAGACGACTCCAACAAGAAATCAACAGGGTGGTCATATAATGTAACCGTTACCCAATCCAACCTTCTGTTCGATTTGGTCGCTCGTACGTATAACGCAAGAACAGTCACCTGGTGAGTATTACTATATAAACATTACCACGATATAATCGAATACAACTCAGTTACGATTATCGTTTTGTCTATCCATTCAACCTTCTGCTCAGTTCAGCCGCTCTTATGTATAACTGGAGAACAGTTACCTGGTGAGTATAACTATATAAACATCATCACGATATAATCGAATACAACCCCAGATAGGATCATTGTTTAGTCTATACATTCAACCTTCTGTTCAATTCAGTTGCTCGTATGTATAACGGAAGAACAGTTACCTGGTGAGTATAACTATATAAACATAATCGAATACAACTCAGATACGATGATTGTTTAATCTATCCATTCAACCTTATGTTCGATTGGGTTGCTCGTATGTATAACGAAAGAACAGGTACCTGGTGAGTATAACTATATGAACATAATCGAATACAACCCAGATACGACGATTGTTCAATCTATACTGAATTCAACCTTCTGCTCGATTCGGCCGCTTGTATGTAAAACGGAAGAACAGTTACCTGGTGAGTATTGCTATATAAACATCATCACGATATCATCGAATACAACTCAGAGATACAATTATCGTTTCGTCTAACCATTTAACCTTCTGTTCGATTCAGTCGCTAGTATGTGTAACGGAAGTAACGTCACCTGGTAAGTATCACTATATATACAGTATTGCGATATAATCGGATACCACCCAGATACATTGATTGTTCAGTCTATCCATTCAACTTTCTGTTCGTTTTGGTCGTTCGTATGTAAAACGGGAATACCGTCACCTAGTGTGTATAACTATATACACAGCATAACATCATAATCGAATACAACCCAGATACTATCCATTCAACCTTC
This sequence comes from Chrysomela aeneicollis, assembly GCA_029955515.1. NCBI lineage: Eukaryota > Metazoa > Arthropoda > Insecta > Coleoptera > Chrysomelidae > Chrysomela > Chrysomela aeneicollis. The sequence goes on from JARUHQ010000017.1 coordinate 11,442,638, forward strand.
TGTTCGATTCGGTTGCTCGTATGTATAACGAAATAACAGTAACCTGGTGAGTATTTCCATATGAACTTCATCACGATATAATCGACTACAACTCAGATACAATGATCATTCCGTCTATCCATCCAACCTTCTGTTCGATTTGGTCGCTCGTACGTATAACCCAAGAACAGTCACCTGGTGAGTATTACTATATAAACATTACCACGATATAATCGAATACAACTCAGTTACAATTATCGTTTTGTCTATCCATTCAACCTTCTGTTCAGTTCAGCCGCTCGTATGTATAACGGAAGAACTGTTCGATTCAGTCGCTAGTATGTGTAACGGAAGTACCATCACCTGGTAAGTATCACTATATATACAGTATTGCGATATAATCGGATACCACCCAGATACATTGATTGTTCAGTCTATCCATTCAACTTTCTGTTCGTTTCGGTCGTTCGTATGTAAAACGGGAATACCGTCACCTAGTGTGTATAACTATATACACAGCATAATATCATAATCGAATACAACCCAGATACTATCCATTCAACCTTCTGTTCGATTCGGTTGCTCGTATGTATAACGAAAGAACAGTAACCTGGTGAGTATTTCCATATGAACTTCATCACGATATAATCGAGTACAACTCAGATACAATGATCATTCCGTCTATCCATCCAACCTTCTGTTCGATTTGGTCGCTCATACGTATATCGCAAGAACAGTCACCTGGTGAGTATTACTATATAAACATTACCACGATATAATCCAATACAACTCAGTTACAATTATCGTTTTGTCTATCCATTCAACCTTCTGTTCAATTCAGTCGCTCGTATGTATAACGGAAGAACAGTTACCTGGTGAGTATAACTATATAAACATAATCGAATACAACTCAGATACGATGATTGTTTAATCTATCCATTCAACCTTATGTACGATTGGGTTGCTCGTATGTATAACGAAAGAACAGGTACCTGGTGAGTATAACTATATAAACATAATCGAATATAACTCAGATACGATGATTGTTCAATCTATCCATTTATCCTTCTGCTCGATTCGGTCGCTTGTATGTAAAACGGAAGGACAGTTACCTGGTAAGTATTGCTATATAAACATCATCACGATATCATCGAATTCAACTCAGATACAATTATCGTTTCGTCTAACCATTCAACATTCTGTTTGATTCAGTCGCTAGTATGTGTAACGGAAGTATCGTCACCTGGTAAGTATCACTATATATACAGAATTGCGATATAATCGACTACCACCCAGATACATTGATTGTTCAGTCTATCCATTCAACTTTCTGTTCGTTTCGGTCGCTCGTATGTAAAACGGGAATACCGTCACCTAGTGTGTATAACTATATACACAGCATAACATCATAATCGAATACAACCCAGATACTATCCATTCAACCTTCTGTTCGATTCGGTTGCTCGTATGTATAACGAAAGAATAGTAACCTGGTGAGTATTTCCATATGAACTTCATCACGATATAATCGAATACAACTCGGATACAATGATCATTCCGTCTATCCATCCAACCTTCTGTTCGATTTGGTCGGTCGTACGTATAACGCAAGAACAGTCACCTGGTGAGTATTACTATATAAACATTACCACGATATAATCGAATACAACTCAGTTACAATTATCGTTTTGTCTATCCATTCAACCATTCAATTATCGTTTCGTCTAACCATTCAACATTCTGTTCGATTCAGTCGCTAGTATGTGTAACGGAAGTATCGTCACCTGGTAAGTATCACTATATATACAGAATTGCGATATAATCGACTACCACCCAGATACATTGATTGTTCAGTCTATCCAATCAACTTTCTGTTCGTTTCGGTCGCTCGTATGTATAACGAAAGACCAGTAACCTGGTGAGTATTTCTATATAAACGTCATCACGATATAATAGAATACAACTCAGATACAATGATCATTCCGTCTATCCATCCAACCTTATGTTCGATTGGGTCGCTCGTATGTATAACGCAAGAACAGTCACCTGGTGAGTTTTACTATATAAACATCACCACGATATAATCGAATACAACTCAGTTACAATTATCGTTCCGTCTAACCATCCAACCTTATGTTCGATTCAGACGCTCGCTCGTATGTGTAACGAAAGAACCGTTACATGGTAGGTGTAACTAAATATACAGCATAACGATATAATCGGAGACAACCCAGATACAATGATTGTTCAATCTATCCATTCAACCTTATGTTCGATTCGGTTGCTCGTATGTATAACGAAAGAACTGTTACCTGGTTAGACATACTATATGATAATAATCACGATATAATCAAATACAACCCAGATACTATCCATTCAAACTTCTGTTCGATTCGGTTGCTCGTATGTATAACGAAAGAACAGTAACCTGGTGAGTATTTCCATATGAACTTCATCACGATAGAATCGAATACAACTCAGATACAATGATCATTCCGTCTATCCATCCAACCTTCTGTTCGATTTGGTCGCTCGTACGTATAACGCAAGAACAGTCACCTGGTGAGTATCACTATATAAACATTACCACGATATAATCGAATACAACTCAGTTACAATTATCGTTTTGTCTATCCATTCAACCTTCTGTTCAGTTCAGCCGCTCTTATGTATAACTGGAGAACAGTTACCTGGTGAGTATCACTATATAAACATCATCACGATATAATCGAATACAACCCCAGATAGGATCATTGTTTAGTCTATACATTCAACCTTCTGTTCAATTCAGTCGCTCGTATGTATAACGAAAGAACAGGTTCCTGGTGAGTATAACTATATAAACATAATCGAATACAACCCAGATACGACGATTGTTCAATCTATACTGAATTCAACCTTCTGCTCGATTCGGCCGCTTGTATGTAAAACGGAAGAACAGTTACCTGGTGAGTATTGCTATATAAACATCATCACGATTTCATCGAATACAACTCAGAGATACAATTATCGTTGCGTCTAACCATTTAACCTTCTGTTCGATTCAGTCGCTAGTATGTGTAACGGAAGTACCGTCACCTGGTAAGTATCACTATATATACAGTATTGCGATATAATCGGATACCACCCAGATACATTGATTGTTCAGTCTATCCATTCAACTTTCTGTTCGTTTCGGTCGTTCGTATGTAAAACGGGAATACCGTCACCTAGTGTGTATAACTATATACACAGCATAACATCATAATCGAATACAACCCAGATACTATCCATTCAACCTTCTGTTCGATTCGGTTGCTGGTATGTATAACGAAAGAACAGTAACCTGGTGAGTATTTCCATATGAACTTCATCACGATATAATCGAATACAACTCAGATAAAATGATCATTCCGTCTATCCATCCATTCTCCTGTTCGATTTGGTCGCTCGTACGTATAACGCAAGAACAGTCACCTGGTGAGTATTACTATATAAACATCACCACGATATAATCGAATACAACTCAGTTACAATTATCGTTTTGTCTATCCATTCAACCTTCTGTTCAGTTCAGCCGCTCTTATGTATAACTGGAGAACAGTTACCTGGTGAGTATAACTATATAAACATCATCACGATATAATCGAATACAACCCCAGATAGGATCATTGTTTAGTCTATACATTCAACATTCTGTTCAATTCAGTCGCTCGTATGTATAACGGAAGAACAGTTACCTGGTGAGTATAACTATATAAACATAATCGAATACAACTCAGATACGATGATTGTTTAATCTATCCATTCAACCTTATGTTCGATTGGGTTGCTCGTATGTATAACGAAAGAACAGGTACCTGGTGAGTATAACTATATAAACATAATCGAATACAACCCAGATACGACGATTGTTCAATCTATTCTGAATTCAACCTTCTGCTCGATTCGGCCGCTTGTATGTAAAACGGAAGAACAGTTACCTGGTGAGTATTGCTATATAAACATCATCACGATATCATCGAATACAACTCAGAGATACAATTTTCGTTTCGTCTAACCATTTAACCTTCTGTTCGATTCAGTCGCTAGTATGTTTAACGGAAGTACCGTCACCTGGTAAGTATCACTATATATACAGTATTGCGATATAATCGGATACCACCCAGATACATTGATTGTTCAGTCTATCCATTCAACTTTCTGTTCGTTTCGGTCGTTCGTATGTAAAACGGGAATACCGTCACCTAGTGTGTATAACTATATACACAGCATAACATCATAATCGAATACAACCCAGATACTATCCATTCAACCTTCTGTTCGATTCGGTTGCTCGTATGTATAACGAAAGAATAGTAACCTGGTGAGTATTTCCATATGAACTTCATCACGATATAATCGAATACAACTCGGATACAATGATCATTCCGTCTATCCATCCAACCTTCTGTTCGATTTGGTCGGTCGTACGTATAACGCAAGAACAGTCACCTGGTGAGTATTACTATATAAACATTACCACGATATAATCGAATACAACTCAGTTACAATTATCGTTTTGTCTATCCATTCAACCTTCTGTTCAGTTCAGCCGCTCTTATGTATAACTGGAGAACAGTTACCTGGTGAGAATAACTATATAAACATCATCACGATATAATCGAATACAACCCCAGATAGGATCATTGTTTAGTCTATACATTAAACCTTCTGTTCAATTCAGTCGCTCGTATGTATAACGGAAGAACAGTTACCTGGTGAGTATAACTATATAAACATAATCGAATACAACTCAGATACGATGATTGTTTAATCTATCCATTCAACCTTATGTTCGATTGGGTTGCTCGTATGTATAACGAAAGAACAGGTACCTGGTGAGTATAACTATATAAACATAATCGAATATAACTCAGATACGATGATTGTTCAATCTATCCATTTAACCTTCTGCTCGATTCGGTCGCTTGTATGTAAAACGGAAGGACAGTTACCTGGTAAGTATTGCTATATAAACATCATCACGATATCATCGAATTTAACTCAGATACAATTATCGTTTCGTCTAACCATTCAACATTCTGTTTGATTCAGTCGCTAGTATGTGTAACGGAAGTATCGTCACCTGGTAAGTATCACTATTTATACAGAATTGCGATATAATCGACTACCACCCAGATACATTGATTGTTCAGTCTATCCATTCAACTTTCTGTTCGTTTCGGTCGCTCGTATGTATAACGAAAGACCAGTAACCTGGTGAGTATTTCGATATGAACGTCATCACGATATAATCGAATACAACTCAGATACAATGATCATTCCGTCTATCCATCCAACTTTATGTTCGATTGGGTCGCTCGTATGTATAACGCAAGAACAGTCACCTGGTGAGTTTTACTATATAAACATCACCACGATATAATCGAATACAACTCAGTTACAATTATCGTTCCGTCTAACCATCCAACCTTATGTTCGATTCAGACGCTCGTATGTGTAACGAAAGAACCGTTACATGGTAGGTGTAACTAAATATACAGCATAACGATATAATCGGAGACAACCCAGATACAATGATTGTTCAATCTATCCATTCAACCTTATGTTCTATTCGGTTGCTCGTATGTATTACGGAAGAACTGTTACCTGGTTAGACATACTATATGATAATAATCACGATATAATCAAATACAACCCAAATTCTATCCATTCAAACTTCTGTTCGATTCGGTTGCTCGTATGTATAACGAAAGAACAGTAACCTGGTGAGTATTTCCATATAAACTTCATCACGATATAATCGAATACAACTCAGATACAATGATCATTCCGTCTATCCATTGTAACCCTTAGCTAGCTCACAGGGTATATTAGCAGGTCCAATTCTGTTAGGTTATTTCGTAGAGACTATTTTCTATAATTTCTCAAAAGATTTTATTTTTATAGTAGACAGCAGGCGCCAGCCAAAATGAATTGACAGGGAAGGGATGACAAGATTAAATAGAATTCAGTTTATTAAGAATTTGATGAACTTACATTTTATATATAAACAGAATCAGTAAAATATTATTGACTAACGGTTTGAGAATATTTTGATACATAAATATTAGGAATCGACTATGTGCAAAAACTGATACAGATAGGGATTTTTCTTCGTTCAAATTGATCAGATTATCATCTACTATACGAATCCTTTCATCAAATATTCCTCTGAGGTAAAAATTGATTTCACAGATCTCTCACAAAACCTCTCCTGTATATATTATACAACCCAAAACAAAATGAAGTCAGGATCGGTCTGACTTAAACTATAGTGAACTTGGTATAAGTATGTGAATATTTACATCTACCGATATTACGTTAGTGAAATACGGATCAACAGCTGTTGGCCACGTAAATAGTATAACAATACAAGTACAAATACTAGTTGCTAAAACATCAGATTACATGTATTCGACCTGATAAATACACACTGTATATATTTTGAGGGGAAAATAATACACCAAATGCAGCTCTTTATTCACCAGCGATGTCCTGATGGGCCGTATAAGAGATGTGGAGGTACTTACGGAGTTGTAGAAACCATACCTCAATTTGGGGTCATATCAATACTTATCATCCCCAGGTCCTGATATTTTATGTTTCACTGCAGGAGTGACACTTTATTATATTCCTCTTTCCTTCAGGATACTGATAGGATTATACTTGATTACTATTAGCATTACAGACAGGGCTTGACATCGGGAAAAACCACAAATACTTCCTATTATTAATATGGTTATATGGTGAGTCTGACCAACTCCATCAGCATTGACAACGACTATCAACAGGATGGCCACTGGCCAATAGCACACCTTTGGGGACTCAAATACAGATTCCGACCCAAAAAGCCTAGAAATAATATATCCTATGATACTGCAAAACTCAATCTAACATTCAACACTTACCCTAGATGTTTTTAGGCTAACGGAAACAGTGAATTCAAGTTTCTTTTCACCAAATGAAACGGAAGAATTTCCTGAGCAATTCGAGAATACCTTTTCAGGTTAGCAAGTACCTATCCTACAGATTCGTGAACGAGACATCTACCTCAACACAGAGTTTTTTGATCTATTTTTTATTTGAGACGACTCCAACAAGAAATCAACAGGGTGGTCATATAATGTAACCGTTACACACCCCCTCTACCTCAGAAAAATATTTGAACTTGTTGAAAATATTTTTTCAAACAACCAACCGAAGAATCTATATTATTGTCAAACAGTTATTATAACAAATTCTATCCTAGGGGTTCATATAGATATATACAGAACAAACGAATACAATACATAATTGAAAGTCATCATCGACCATCAAATGACATCACCCGGGTGATCATCAATACCTTATACTATAAAAAACGGAGTACCTTATGGTACTTAGCTAATCTAGATCAACTTTGATAATTTTAACACACACATTTTGAAGAATGGATATTCCAGAAAATATAGGCATATATGAAGATATACTAGCCAGCTTCCTTCAACCACGAGGATACCATTCAGACGAATTCATTCACCAATTCACTGCCACATTTACTCCCTTCTTGCATTCATTCCTCAGAGGATTCAGACTCTGAGTCTAGATGATACGGCTTCAAGTCCTTAGTATGGTACCGCCCAACCTTTTTACCATTTAAATCTACTAGGTCATACACTAATTTAGACACAACCTTCTTCACCTTACACAACACAAACTTGGGAGCTAGTTTAGCTGCAAAGTTTTCGGCCTTACTAGAGAGTACGAAGTTTCTCTTCCAAACTTTGTCTCCTACATGGAAAACATCGGCAGGACGCTTCCGCAAATTATAATGCCTAGCATTCTTACGGTACGCATCGGCGATATGTCTCCTTACGTCCAAGTACACCCTGGGCAGCTTATCAATTTCTTGCCCATACTCTTTTCTATTTATAGAGTCCATGAAATGAAAATCAGGTAATGTCTCGATCTTACCATAGTAACTCCCATTTGCAGGAACATACCTGCCGAAATTCAAAAAAGTCGGGGTATATCCTGTCGCTTCATTCACGGCCGTCCTCATTGCAAATCCAATCTTGTGGATCTCTCGATCCCATTCACGGTGATCTTTACCTTCCAGATACGAACGAATAGCAGCCTCGACAACCCGATTGACTCTCTCTACGGCGTTTACTTGAGCATGAAAATTCGCATTGTGGAAAATTCGAACTCCATATTCCCCTACTAACTTATTGATGTCTTTACCAGAGAACTGTACTCCATTATCGCAACAAATGACTTGTGGAGCACCGTATACTAAAAACACTTGTTCCTCCAAAAATTTAACAATCTGAGTGGCTCTCGCCTCCCTCATCGGATGTAGGAGACAAAATTTTGAAAAGTAATCTGACACCAAAAATATATATTTGTTACCACGTTTTGATCGTGGAAGAGGGCCCAACAGGTCAATCGAGATACACTGCCAAGGAAAATGTACTTTCTTTGGCTCGCCCATGAAACCCGGTCTAGCAGAATTGCTAACCTTTTGTTCTGCACAGATCTTACATTTTTTTACATATCTACGAACATCTTGAAGTAATCGTGGCCAATAATACAACTCTCGAACTCTACGAACAGTCTTGTAAATTCCCAAGTGAGCAGCCTGCGGATCGTCATGACACTCCTCCAAAATACATGACCGTTCTCCTTTTGGGATGACCAACTTCCAATCACACTGGTTAGTTCTGAGACCAAAGTCGAAAGGAACGTGCTTATAAAGCTTACCCTGCTCTATACGCCATTCTGGATAGTTATCAGTATTCTTACCTACCTGCCTTAACATCTTACAGTACCATGAGTCTTCTTCGATACTGGTATGCTTGACTGATATCACGCAAACCTCTACAGGTGCACGGCTCAGAGCATCAGGAACAGTATTCAAAACTCCCCTTCGATATACCAGATCCATATCATATTGGCTGAGCCTCATCGACCACCTAGCCAATCTTCCAGTAGCATTTTTGAGATTAAGTAACCATAGGAGTGATGCGTGGTCAGTTTCCACAGTGAAATGAACACCGTCTACGTATGGCCTAAATTTATCAACTCCAAATAGAACCGCGGCACACTCTTTCTCTGTGGTAGTGTATCGCTTTTCCTGATCTGTCAACATACGAGATGCAAATGCAATTGCCCATTCTTTCTCGCCATCGCGTTGTGTCAGTACGGCACCTAGACCAACATTAGATGCATCACATAAAATATAGAATGGCTTCGAAAAATCTGGCGAGGCTAACACTGGTGCTGACACCAGAGCCTGCTTGATACTACGGAATGCTTCTTCAGCCTCATCATTCCAACCGACTTTTTGAGATTTTCTTCGTCCTTTCAATAGCGATGTAATTGGGGCCATAACGGTAGAGTAGTCTTTAACAAATCTCCGGTACCAACTACACATCCCGATAAACCTTTTTACCTCAGTAGCCGTACATGGTCGTGGATACTCAAGCATGGCGGTAACCTTAGTCGGATCGGTACGTAAACCCTGCCGATCAACAACAAAACCCAGATAACGGAGACTAGACCGACAAAAGGAGCACTTATCAATATTGATAGTTAGGTTAGCATTCTTCAACCTGGAGCAGACCTTGCGTAATACACTCACATGACTCTCGAAGGTGGGCGTGGCCACTATAACATCGTCCAGATAGACGAATACAAATGGATCTAGATCCATTCCTAAGACGGAGTCCATGAGTTTTTGTAGAACTTGAGCAGCATTGCACAAGCCAAAAGGCATTACCACGAACTCGAATAATCCCCTACCAGGAACGACAAATGCTGTTTTTTCGCACGATTGTGTTTCCAGCGGAATCTGCCAGAAAGCAGATTTCAAGTCTATACTAGTCAAGTATCTAGCACCCGATAACTTGGACAATATATGATCGACAATAGGCAGAGGATAAGCACATTTCTTGGTCAGTGAGTTGAGCTTCCGCCCATCGAAACAAAAACGTGGATCTCCACTCGCCTTTTCTACGATCAGGACCGGACTGGCCCAGGGACTGGTAGAAGGACGGACCACCCCTAACTCTAACATACGATCCAATTCCTTGCTGAGTACTTTCAGTTTGTAAGGCGATATTATGTGGTGACGTTGTTTCACCGGTTCGTGATTTCCAGTATCTATCCTATAAGAAATTCGATCGGTACGGCCCAACCTACCAGTTGCCAAAGTCTTGAATTCCTCAATCAAGGATTCTAGACATTCTTTTTGATCGCTAGTCAACTCAGAACACGAAAATATTCTATTAATTTCGCAAACGGATAAGTTCTCGCCGGTGGTACATTCGACCTGTGAATCACCAATGAAGTAGGTATTGCTCCCGAAATCCAACGTGATATCGAAAGCTCGACACACATCCGATCCTAAGATGATATTATGGTCTAACGAGGGTACAACTAAAAAATCAACCAATTTAAGGCAGTCACCCAATTGAATGGGTAAAGTGACCCGACCAGTTATCTTCTGAGGGGACCCATCCGCCGTGCTGATATAGGAATCACTACAAACTTGAACACTAAGTTCAAAAAGATCTAACCAGGTCATTCCGTCTTTGCCAATCACAGAATGACTAGCTCCGCTATCTAGAAGAGAGACAACAGTCCTGCCAAATATCTGTACTGAAACATACGGCCTGTTATCGTTCTCTTTTTCAACTAGAATTATATTAGTTTATTTCCCTCCATTCGCCTTCGAACTATGCTCAATTAACGGTAGAGTTTCGTTTTGATAAAATTTCCTGACATAACCAAGCCAATTACTCCAATCATTTTCCGAAAATAAGGTGTAGGCTTGTTTTCTCCCATGAACAAGACGGTCGCCTACTCTCCGCTTGTTCTTCTGTCGTTTTTTGAACAGCTCGGGCAATTAGGACGTATAACTCCTTTTCTACCACAGCCGTAGCAAATTGGGACGCGTTGCTTCTTACAATCTTTTTTAACATGACCTTGTTCTCTGCAACTCCAACACACCACAGCTGCCACCTGTCTCCTATCGACTGGACTGGGACCTTTCGGATGACGATGACTTTCATTCGACCTGGTACTACTCGGAACATTGTGTTTACACTGACAATGATGGTCAGCTACTGATGAACTACTAGGATACGACAAACCTGGCTCCAGAGTTGAAATGTTCCTTCGAGGAGGGGGACGAAATATTTTGCTTGCCTTCTCCGTTTCCTCCAACTTCCTACATAACTCAACCAAAGAAGTGATATCTGGAATATCCTTCAAAGCTAAGTGGGAATGATACTGAGGTAAAATCCGGGCCTTCAAAATCCTCAACTTCTTCTCCTCAGAGGGTTTCTCAGAAAGACATTCAAACAAATTCTCCATGATGGATATGTAGATCACAACTGGTTCATCAACGTCCTGAGTCCGTTTTTCTATCTGTTGCCATAACTCATCATCATATTCACTAGGTAAAAAATCTTGCCTAAGTGCCTGCACAAGTGTCGCCCAAGAATCAAATCTATTTCGCCTAAGCTGCGCACGATACCACTCTAAAGCAGAGTCCTCAAAAAGATCGGAAGCAGCTTGAAAAACTCCTTCCTCTGTACATTTTCGAGCGGCCCTAAGTTCTCCTACTCTCTGTAGAAACGAATTCAACGAGACTTTGTCATTCTTTCCATTATATTTGACTGGCCATTTATAAACTGGAACTGAAGTAGAAGACTCTGTCGTAGAACTTGTTGAACGAACAGGACGGACATCACCTGCTTTAGTGACTCTTTCGACAATTTCCAACAACTCTTCCTCAAGCGCTGAAATAAAAACGATATTATCCCCTCTAAAGTGGGTGGCCGCTTCAGACACTCCGTCAGGAATCCTTCTCAAACGACCTAAGACGTGATTGATCCTACTTCGAATTCTACGAGTCACTTCCGAATTGAGGCCATCAAAATCGTCGACCACTTCCCTTATCGAATTCACACTCTCAGTAAGTTCTCTCTTTTCTAGTTCAAAATCAAAATTAGGAGTAGGATACTGATGTACCTGAGGATGAGCCATGTCCTTCCTCAACTCTCGCTTAAGATACTTTCGTTTTGTAGCAGCATCTGCTCTCTCTGTGTTTACCAGTCGTATCCGGAGTTCATAGTTCAACTCGTGAGTTCTCAGATGAATAGGTTCAATGTCATACGGATTGACATCCATATTGCCAAATAGGAACTCGACCTATACCGCCTAAACTCAACAATAAATACCTACCAATTAATCAGAATGAAATTTAAAATATCCACCACTGAAAAATTATCGTCCGGTATATATGATATTTCCCAGACCTACCAAAATCATAAACGCCTCTCTACCAAAGCTACACCTGTAATATCCAACATGTATACACACATCTATTCGCCACACTGACTACTCCAACTTTTGTGGTCCACCCTGTAGTCTGCTACAGATCGTTGAGGTAATATGGACTACCTCATAACAACATCATAACCAAAAATTCAAATGATATATTCAACTCAAAAATATGTGTAACTTACCTATGGCCACCCTGTATGTCAAAACTATTGAATCATACAAGAGAATTCAAAAAAATTGCTCTTTTCATGAAAATTAAATTTTCTTTCGAATGAATATGCATTGTGCAGTTAAACTGACTCATTTAATCTTGTCAAAAGGATTAGGGATGGAAGGGAATTGTCTACTAAAGCCCAGCAAATAGAAACATTTATCTCATTGAGTTTCAGCTAATAACCAAGTTATTACTCAGGCCCCTTAAGTTGAGGCGCCATTTTTGTAACCCTTAGCTAGCTCACAGGGTATATTAGCAGGTCCAATTCTGTTAGGTTATTTCGTAGAGACTATTTTCTATAATTTCTCAAAAGATTTTATTTTTATAGTAGACAGCAGGCGCCAGCCAAAATGAATTGACAGGGAAGGGATGACAAGATTAAATAGAATTCAGTTTATTAAGAATTTGATGAACTTACATTTTATATATAAACAGAATCAGTAAAATATTATTGACTAACGGTTTGAGAATATTTTGATACATAAATATTAGGAATCGACTATGTGCAAAAACTGATACAGATAGGGATTTTTCTTCGTTCAAATTGATCAGATTATCATCTACTATACGAATCCTTTCATCAAATATTCCTCTGAGGTAAAAATTGATTTCACAGATCTCTCACAAAACCTCTCCTGTATATATTATACAACCCAAAACAAAATGAAGTCAGGGTCGGTCTGACTTAAACTATAGTGAACTTGGTATAAGTATGTGAATATTTACATCTACCGATATTACGTTAGTGAAATACGGATCAACAGCTGTTGGCCACGTAAATAGTATAACAATACAAGTACAAATACTAGTTGCTAAAACATCAGATTACATGTATTCGACCTGATAAATACACACTGTATATATTTTGAGGGGGAAATAATACACCAAATGCTGCTCTTTATTCACCAGCGATGTCCTGATGGGCCGTATAAGAGATGTGGAGGTACTTACGGAGTTGTAGAAACCATACCTCAATTTGGGGTCACATTAATACTTATCATCCCCAGGTCCTGATATTTTATGTTTCACTGCAGGAGTGACACTTTATTATATTCCTCTTTCCTTCAGGATACTGATAGGATTATACTTGATTACTATTAGCATTACAGACAGGGCTTGACATCGGGAAAAACCACAAATACTTCCTATTATTAATATGGTTATATGGTGAGTCTGACCAACTCCATCAGCATTGACAACGACTATCAACAGGATGGCCACTGGCCAATAGCACACCTTTGGGGTTCAACCCACGAACTCGGACTCAAATACAGATTCCGACCCAAAAAGCCTAGAAATAATATATCCTATGATACTGCAAAACTCAATCTAACATTCAACACTTACCCTAGATGTTTTTAGGCTAACGGAAACAGTGAATTCAAGTTTCTTTTCACCAAATGAAACGGAAGAATTTCCTGAGCAATTCGAGAATACATTTTCAGGTTAGCAAGTACCTATCCTACAGATTCGTGAACGAGACATCTACCTCAACACAGAGTTTTTTGATCTATTTTTTATTTGAGATGACTCCAACAAGAAATCAACAGGGTGGTCATATAATGTAACCGTTACCCAATCCAACCTTCTGTTCGATTTGGTCGCTCGTACGTATAACGCAAGAACAGTCACCTGGTGAGTATTACTATATAAACATTACCACGATATAATCGAATACAACTCAGTTACGATTATCGTTTTGTCTATCCATTCAACCTTCTGCTCAGTTCAGCCGCTCTTATGTATAACTGGAGAACAGTTACCTGGTGAGTATAACTATATAAACATCATCACGATATAATCGAATACAACCCCAGATAGGATCATTGTTTAGTCTATACATTCAACCTTCTGTTCAATTCAGTCGCTCGTATGTATAACGGAAGAACAGTTACCTGGTGAGTATAACTATATAAACATAAACGAATACAACTCAGATACGATGATTGTTTAATCTATCCATTCAACCTTATGTTCGATTGGGTTGCTCGTATGTATAACGAAAGAACAGGTACCTGGTGAGTATAACTATATGAACATAATCGAATATAACCCAGATACGACGATTGTTCAATCTATACTGAATTCAACCTTCTGCTCGATTCGGCCGCTTGTATGTAAAACGGAAGAACAGTAACCTGGTGAGTATTGCTATATAAACATCATCACGATATCATCGAATACAACTCAGAGATACAATTATCGTTTCGTCTAACCATTTAACCTTCTGTTCGATTCAGTCGCTAGTATGTGTAACGGAAGTAACGTCACCTGGTAAGTATCACTATATATACAGTATTGCGATATAATCGGATACCACCCAGATACATTGATTGTTCAGTCTATCCATTCAACTTTCTGTTCGTTTCGGTCGTTCGTATGTAAAACGGGAATACCGTCACCTAGTGTGTATAACTATATACACAGCATAACATCATAATCGAATACAACCCAGATACTATCCATTCAACCTTCTGTTCGATTCGGTTGCTCGTATGTATAACGAAAGAACAGTAACCTGGTGAGTATTTCCATATGAACTTCATCACGATATAATCGACTACAACTCAGATACAATGATCATTCCGTCTATCCATCCAACCTTCTGTTCGATTTGGTCGCTCGTACGTATAACCCAAGAACAGTCACCTGGTGAGTATTACTATATAAACATTACCACGATATAATCGAATACAACTCAGTTACAATTATCGTTTTGTCTATCCATTCAACCTTCTGTTCAGTTCAGCCGCTCTTATGTATAACTGGAGAACAGTTAACTGGTGAGTATAACTATATAAACATCATCACGATATAATCGAATACAACCCCAGATAGGATCAATGTTCAGTCTATACATTCAACCTTCTGTTCAATTCAGTCGCTCGTATGTATAACGAAAGAACAGTTACCTGGTGAGTATAACTATATAAACATAATCGAATACAACTCAGATACGATGATTGTTTAATCTATCCATTCAACTTTATGTTCGATTGGGTTGCTCGTATGTATGACTGGAGAACAGTTACCTGGTGAGTATAACTATATGAACATCATCACGATATAGTCGAATACAACCCCAGATAGGATCACTGTTTAGTCTATACATTCAACCTTCTGTTCAATTCAGTCGCTCGTATGTATAACGAAAGAACAGGTACCTGGTGAGTATAACTATATAAACATAATCGAATACAACCCAGATACGACGATTGTTCAATCTATACTGAATTCAACCTTCTGCTCGATTCGGCCGCTTGTATGTAAAACGGAAGAACAGTTACCTGGTGAGTATTGCTATATAAACATCATCACGATATAATCGAATACAACCCCAGATAGGATCATTGTTTAGTCTATACATTCAACCTTCAACTACAACTCAACCTACAACTCAGTTACAATTATCGTTTTGTCTATCCATTCAACCTTCTGTTCAGTTCAGCCGCTCTTATGTATAACTGGAGAACAGTTACCTGGTGAGTATAACGATATAAACATCATCACGATATAATCGAATACAACCCCAGATAGGATCATTGTTTAGTCTATACATTCAACCTTCTGTTCAATTCAGTCGCTCGTATGTATAACGGAAGAACAGTTACCTGGTGAGTATAACTATATAAACATAATCGAATACAACTCAGATACGATGATTGTTTAATCTATCCATTCAACCTTATGTTCGATTGGGTTGCTCGTATGTATAACGAAAGAACAGGTACCTGGTGAGTATAACTATATAAACATAATCGAATACAACCCAGATACGACGATTGTTCAATATATACTGAATTCAACCTACTGCTCGACTCGGCCGCTTGTATGTAAAACGGAAGAACAGTTACCTGGTGAGTATTGCTATATAAACATCATCACGATATCATCGAATACAACTCAGAGATACAATTATCGTTTCGTCTAACCATTTAACCTTTTGTTCGATTCAGTCGCTAGTATGTGTAACGGAAGTACCGTCACCTGGTAAGTATCACTATATATACAGTATTACGATATAATCGGATACCACCCAGATACATTGATTGTTCAGTCTATCCATTCAACTTTCTGTACGTTTCGGTCGTTCGTATGTAAATCGGGAATACCGTCACCTAGTGTGTATAACTATATACACAGCATAACATCATAATCGAATACAACCCAGATACTATCCATTCAACCTTCTGTTCGATTCGGTTGCTCGTATGTATAACGAAAGAACAGTAACCTGGTGAGTATTTCCATATGAACTTCATCACGATATAATCGAATACAACTCAGATACAATGATCATTCCGTCTATCCATCCAACCTTCTGGTCGATTTGGTCGCTCGTACGTATATCGCAAGAACAGTCACCTGGTGAGTATTACTATATAAACATTACCACGATATAATCCAATACAACTCAGTTACAATTATCGTTTTGTCTATCCATTCAACCTTCTGTTCAGTTCAGCCGCTCTTATGTATAACTGTAGAACAGTTACCTGGTGAGTATAACTATATAAACATCATCACGATATAATCGAATACAACCCCAGATAGGATCATTGTTTAGTCTATACATTCAACCTTCTGTTCAATTCAGTCGCTCGTATGTATTACGGAAGAACAGTCACCTGGTGAGTATAACTATATAAACATAATCGAATACAACTCAGATATGATGATTGTTTGATCTATCCATTTAACCTTCTGCTCGATTCGGTCGCTTGTATGTAAAACGGAAGGACAGTGACCTGGTAAGTATTGCTATATAAACATCATCACGATATCATCGAATTCAACTCAGATACAATTATCGTTTCGTCTAACCATTCAACATTCTGTTTGATTCAGTCGCTAGTATGTGTAACGGAAGTATCGTCACCTGGTAAGTATCACTATATATACAGAATTGCGATATAATCGACTACCACCCAGATACATTGATTGTTTAGTCTATCCATTCAACTTTCTGTTCGTTTCGGTCGCTCGTATGTATAACGAAAGACCAGTAACCTGGTGAGTATTTCGATATGAACGTCATCACGATATAATCGAATACAACTCAGATACAATGATCATTCCGTCTATCCATCCAACCTTATGTTCGATTGGGTCGCTCGTATGTATAACGCAAGAGCAGTCACCTGGTGAGTTTTACTATATAAACATCACCACGATATAATCGAATACAACTCAGTTACAATTATCGTTCCGTCTAACCATCCAACCTTATGTTCGATTCAGACGCTCGTATGTGTAACGAAAGAACCGTTACATGATAGGTGTAACTAAATATACAGCATAACGATATAATCGGAGACAACCCAGATACAATGATCGTTCAATCTATCCATTCAACCTTATGTTCGATTCGGTTGCTCGTATGTATAACGGAAGAACTGTTACCTGGTTAGACATACTATATGATAATAATCACGATATAATCGAATACAACTCAGATACAATGATCATTCCGTCTATCCATCCAACCTTCTGTTCGATTTGGTCGCTCGTACGTATAACGCAAGAACAGTCACCTGGTGAGTATTACTATATAAACGTTACCACGATATAATCGAATACAACTCAGTTACAATTATCGTTTTGTCTATCCATTCAACCTTCTGTTCAGTTCAGCCGCTCTTATGTATAACTGGAGAACAGTTACCTGGTGAGTATAACTATATAATCATCATCACGATATAATCGAATACAACCCCAGATAAGATCATTGTTTAGTCTATACATTCAACCTTCTGTTCAATTCAGTCGCTCGTATGTATAACGGAAGAACAGTTACCTGGTGAGTATAACTATATAAACATAATCGAATACAACTCAGATACGATGATTGTTTAATCTATCCATTCAACCTTATGTTCGATTGGGTTGCTCGTATGTATAACGAAAGAACAGGTACCTGGTGAGTATAACTATATTAACATAATCGAATACAACCCAGATACGACGATTGTTCAATCTATACTGAATTCAACCTTCTGCTCGATTCGGCCGCTTGTATGTAAAACGGAAGAACAGTTACCTGGTGAGTATTGCTATATAAACATCATTTCGATATCATCGAATACAACTCAGATACAATTGTCGCTTCGTCTAACCATTTAACCTTCTGTTTGATTCAGTCGCTAGTATATGTAACGGAAGTACCGTCACCTGGTAAGTATCACTATATATACAGTATTGCGATATAATCGGATACCAACCAGATACATTGATTGTTCAGTCTATCCATTCAACCCTCTGTTCGTTTCGGTCGCTTGTATGTAAAACGGGAATACCGTCACCTAGTGTGTATAACTATATACACAGCATAACATCATAATCGAATACAACCCAGATACTATCCATTCAACCTTCTGTTCGATTCGGTTGCTCGTATGTATAACGAAAGAACAGTAACCTGGTGAGTATTTCCATATGAACTTCATCACGATATGATCGAATACAACGCAGATACAATGATCATTCCGTCTATCCATCCAACCTTCTGTTCGATTTGGTCGCTCGTACGTATAACGCAAGAACAGTCACCTGGTGAGTATTACTATATAAACATTACCACGATATAATCGAATACAACTCAGTTACAATTATCGTTCCGTCTATCCATTCAACCTTCTGTTCAGTTCAGCCGCTCTTATGTATAACTGGAGAACAGTTACCTGGTGAGTATAACTATATAAACATCATCACGATGTAATCGAATACAACCCCAGATAGGATCATTGTTTAGTCTATCCATTCAACCTTCTGTTCAATTCAGTCGCTCGTATGTATAACGGAAGAACAGTTACCTGGTGAGTATAACTATATAAACATAATCGAATACAACTCAGATACGATGATTGTTTAATCTATCCATTCAACCTTATGTTCGATTGGGTTGCTCGTATGTATAACGGAAGAACAGGTACCTGGTGAGTATAACTATATAAACATAATCGAATTCAACTCAGATACAATTATCGTTTCGTCTAACCATTCAACATTCTGTTCGATTCAGTCGCTAGTATGTGTAACGGAAGTATCGTCACCTGGTAAGTATCACTATATATACAGAATTGCGATATAATCGACTACCACCCAGATACATTGATTGTTCAGTCTATCCATTCAACTTTCTGTTCGTTTCGGTCGCTCGTATGTATAACGAAAGAACAGTAACCTGGTGAGTATTTCTATATGAACGTCATCACGATTTAATCGAATACAACTCAGATACAATGATCATTCCGTCTATCCATCCAACCTTATGTTCGATTGGGTCGCTCGTATGTATAACGCAAGAACAGTCACCTGGTGAGTTTTACTATATAAACATCACCACGATATAATCGAATACAACTCAGTTACAATTATCGTTCCGTCTAACCATCCAACCTAATGTTCGATTCAGACGCTCGTATGTGTAACGAAAGAACCGTTACATGGTAGGTGTAACTAAATATACAGCATAACGATATGATCGGAGACAACCCAGATACAATGATTGTTCAATCTATCCATTCAACCTTATGTTCGATTCGGTTGCTCGTATGTATAACGAAAGAACTGTTACCTGGTTAGACATACTATATGATGATAATCACGATATAATCAAATACAACCCAGATACTATCCATTCAACCTTCTGTTCGATTCGGTTGCTCATATGTATAACGAAAGAACAGTAACCTGGTGAGTATTTCTATATGAACTTCATCACGATATAATTGAGTACAACTCAGATACAATGATCTTTCCGTCTACCATCCAACCTTTTGTTCGATTGGGTTGCTCGTATGTATAACGCAAGAACAGTCACCTGGTGAGTATTACTATATAAACATCACCACGATATAATCGAATACAACTTAGTTAAAATTATCGTTCCGTCTAACCATCCAACCTTATGTTCGATTCAGACGCTCGTATGTGTAACGAAAGAACCGTTACATGGTAGGTGTAACTAAATATACAGCATAACGATATAATCGGAGACAACCCAGATACAATGATTGTTCAATCTATCCATCCAACCTTATGTTCGATTCGGTTGCTCGTATGTTAAACGAAAGAACTGTTACCTTGTGAAACATACTATATGATAATCATCACGATATACTCGAATATAACCCCAGATACGATTATTGTTTAGTCTATCCATTCAACCTTATGTTCAATTCAGTCGTTCTTATGTATAACGGAAGAACAGTTACCTGGTGAGTATAACTATATGAACATAATCGAATACAACCCAGATACGATGAATTTTCAATCTATCCATTCAACCTCCTGCTCGATTCGGTCGCTTTTATGTAAAACGAAAGAACAGTTACCTGGTGAGTTTTGCTATATAAACATCATCACGATATCATCGAATACAACTCAGATACTACCCATTCAACCTTCTGTTCGATTCGGTTGCTCATATGTATAACGGAAGAACAGTAATCTGGTGAGTATTTCTATATGAACGTCATCACGATATAATCGAATACAACTCAGATACAATGATCTTTCCGTCTATCCATCCAACCTTTTGTTCGATTGGATCGCTCGTATGTATAACGCAAGAACAGTCACCTGGTGAGTATTACTATATAAACATCACCACGATATAATTGAATAAAACTTAGTTACAATTATCGTTCCGTCTAACCATCCAACCTCATGTTCGATTCAGACGCTCGTATGTGTAACGAAAGAACCGTTTTATGGTAGGTGTAACTAAATATACAGCATAACGATATAATCGGAGACAACCCAGATACAATGATTGTTCAATCTATCCATCCAACCTTATGTTCGATTCGATTGCTCGTATGTTAAACGGAAGAACTGTTACCTTGTTAGACATACTACATGATAATCATCACGATATCATCGAATACAACTCAGATACAATTGTCGCTTCGTCTAACCATTTGACCTTCTGTTCGATTCAGTCGCTAGTATATGTAACGGAGGAACCGTCACCTGGTAAGTATCACTATATATACAGTATTGCGATATAATCGGAAAACCAGATACATTGATTGTTCAGTCTATCCATTCAACTTTCTGTTCGTTTTGATCGCTCGTATGTAAAACGGGAATACCGTCACCTAGTGTGTATAACTATATACACAGCATAACATCATAATCGAATACAACCCAGATACTATCCATTCAACCTTCTGTTCGATTCGGTTGCTCATATGTATAACGAAAGAACAGTAACCTGGTGAGTATTTCTATATGAATTTCATCACGATATAATTGAGTACAACTCAGATACAATGATCTTTCCGTCTATCCATCCAACCTTTTGTTCGATTGGGTCGCTCGTATGTATAACGAAAGAACAGTTACCTGGTGAGTATTTCCATATGAACTTCATCACGATATAATCGAATACAACTCAGATACAATGATCATTCCGTCTATCCATCCAACCTTCTGTTCGATTTGGTCGCTCTTACGTATAACGCAAGAACAGTCACCTGGTGAGTATTACTATATAAACATTACCACGATATAATCGAATACAACTCAGTTACAATTATCGTTCCGTCTATCCATTCAACCTTCTGTTCAGTTCAGCCGCTCTTATGTATAACTGGAGAACAGTTACCTGGTGAGTATAACTATATAAACATCATCACGTTATAATCGAATACAACTCCAGATAGGATCATTGTTTAGTCTATCCATTCAACCTTCTGTTCAATTCAGTCGCTCGTATGTATAACGGAAGAACAGTTACCTGGTGAGTATAACTATATAAACATAATCGAATACTACTCAGATACGATGATTGTTTAATCTATCCATTCAACCTTATGTTCGATTGGGTTGCTCGTATGTATAACGGAAGAACAGGTACCTGATGAGTATAACTTTATAAACATAATCGAATACAACTCAGATACGATGATTGTTCAATCTATCCATTTAACCTTCTGCTCGATTCGGTCGCTTGTATGGAAAACGGAAGGACAGTTACCTGGTGAGTATTGCTATATAAACATATCATCGAATTCAACTCAGATACAATTATCGTTTCGTCTAACCATTCAACATTCTGTTCGATTCAGTCGCTAGTATGTGTAACGGAAGTATATAACTATATAAACATCATCACGATATAATCGAATACAACTCCAGATAGGATCATTGTTTAGTCTATCCATTCAACCTTCTGTTCAATTCAGTCACTCGTATGTATAACGAAAGAACAGTTACCTGGTGAGTATAACTATATAAACATAATCGAATACAACTCAGATACGATGATTGTTTAATCTATCCATTCAACTTCATGTTCGATTGGGTCGCTCGTATGTATAACGGAAGAACAGGTACTTGGTGAGTATAACTATATAGACATAATCGAATACAACTCAGATACGATGATTGTTCAATCTATCCATTTAACCTTCTGCTCGATTCGGTCGCTTGTATAAAAAACGGAAGGACAGTTACCTGGTGAGTATTGCTATATAAACATCATCACGATATCATCGAATTCAACTCAGATACAATTATCGTTTCGTCTAACCATTCAACATTCTGTTCGATTCAGTCGCTAGTATGTGTAACGGAAGTATCGTCACTTGGTGAGTATCACTATATATACAGAATTGCGATATAATCGACTACCACCCAGATACATTGATTGTTCAGTCTATCCATTCAACTTCCTGTTCGTTTTGGTTGCTCGTATGTGAAACGGGAATACCGTCACCTAGTGTGTATAAATATATACACAGCATAACATCATAATAGAATACAACCCGGATACTATCCATTCAACCTTCTGTTCGATTCGGTTGCTCGTATGTATAACGAAAGAACAGTAACCTGGTGAGTTTTTCTATATGAACATCATCACGATATAATCGAATGAAACTCAGATACAATGATCATTCCGTCTATCCATCCAACCTTATGTTCGATTGGGTCGCTCGTATGTATAACGCAAGAACAGTCACCTGGTGAGTTTTACTATATAAACATCACCACGATATAAACGAATACAACTCAGTTACAATTATCGTTCCGTCTAACCATCCAACCTTATGTTCGATTCAGACGCTCGTATGTGTAACGAAAGAACCGTTACATGGTAGGTGTAACTAAATATACAGCATAACGATATAATCGGAGACAACCCAGATACAATGATTGTTCAATCTATCCATTCAACCTTATGTTCAATTTAGTCGTTCTTATGTATAACGGAAGAACAGTTACCTGGTGAGTATAACTATATGAACATAATCGAATACAACCCAGATACGATGAATTTTCAATCTATCCATTCAACCTCCTGCTCGATTCGGTCGCTTTTATGTAAAACGAAAGAACAGTTACCTGGTGAGTATTGCTATATAAACATCATCACGATATCATCGAATACAACTCAGATACAATTATCGTTTCGTCTAACCATTCAACCTTCTGTTCGATTCAGTCGCTAGTATGTGTAACGGAAGTACCGTCACCTGGTGAGTATCACTATATATACAGTATTGCGATATAATCGGATACCACCCAGATACATTGATTGTTCAGTCTATCCATTCAACTTTCTGTTCGTTTTGGTCGCTAGTATGTAAAACGGGAATACCGTCTCCTAATGTGTATAACTATATACACAGCATAACATCATAATCGAATACAACCCAGATACTATCCATTCAACCTTCTGTTCGATTCGGTTGCTCGAGTTATGTCATCGAACCAGCCGGCATCAGCCGTCGGCATGTCATCGAACCAGCCGTTCACACTGAGGAGATGCGGACGCAGCATTTTACCTGACCCGGCAGAAATTATGGAATATGCATTGCTTTGTTCCATGAACTTTTTTATAACATTCATATTAATCATTCTATTTGTAAGACTCGAACGAATCGGTCGTATCAATAAAAGTATTTCTTGAGTTTTTAAAAACGTTTGTCGTTCATTGAAAAACTTAAGTGGCGCAGTCGGTAGGATACTCGAAGGCATCTATCGTAGATATCCTTGGGTATCAATCCTTCATCGAGAAGAACCAGTGAAAGAAAAAACCAGAGAAGCTATCCATCGCGGATCCAAAGAAGAATGAAAACTTGGAAGTCAATGTAAGTCACTCATTGTTTCCTTATAATTTTATCCATACGTATCTGATATTTCCTATGTCATTGATTTCCTCTGATCCAGAATCTGAACCAGAAATCTCAGAAATTACTAGTGGTATCGGTGTAGAACTTGAAGAAATTTTAAGTAGATCATTGCAATCACTGAATCTGAACAATCAATCTCAAACAGAATCAGTAGAAATTGAAACATCAAACATGTCTGAACCTAAAACTTTTGATATGAAACTATTACAAATAGTTCCCGAATTCGACGGTAACCCTTCCAGACTTTATAGATATCTCGAAACAGTCACTGATTTATTGAATGAATACTACGATGCAAGACCAGCATATGCAAATAGTACTTCAAATAAAATCTTACTACATAGTGTACTTTCAAAACTCACTGGGGCAGCCGAAGAGGTCTTTTCTCTCAGTGGCAGCAATGATTGGCATACTATTAAAAATTTATTGATAACTCATTTTGGCGACCAGAGAAACGAAAGCAGCTTGATTTCAGATTTAGGCTCATTGAGACAAAATCCTAACGAAAATTCTTTGCAATTTTATTCTAGAATACAGTCGACTCTGAACTTACTACATAATTTTATAAATTTACACGAAGTTAACGAAGCGATAAAAATAAGCAAGAAAGCTTTGTACGATTCACATGCATTGCATATTTTGCTCGTTGGTTTAAAAGAACCTCAAAGTTCAATGATCAGATCCATGAAACCGAATAATCTCGCAGAAGCTCAAAAATATATCATAGAAGATAATAATATCAGATATTTGCAAAAAGCGAGTACTAGTTTTGCTCCAAGACCTCAAATGGGTAAACCACGAAATCAAGTACCAATACAAAACTATTTCCCAATCTCATCTCCGAACTATCCACATAATAATTTCCAAAATAATTATGTCAATGCTACTCGACCGCAATTTTTGCCTCAACAAAATTCCAACCAATCACAATTTCCTCTTCGACAAAATTTCAGTCAACCCCAATTTCCAAAAGGCCCAATCTCAATTCAACCTAGACAAAATGTTCCATCTCAAAGATATTTTACGAATAGTCAAGTATTCGGAAAACCACGTAATGTTTGGAAAAATCCTCCAGCAGGCAACTCGTCCAACCCTAAACCTACCCCAATGAGTGGTATAACTAAAACGCACAATTTCAATAGAAACACAAATCAACAATCATATAATCATTTTCAACGTGACCCTAATCAGAAACTGAATTTCATTGCAGAAGAAGTTTATAATGTCGAACCGCACGAAAATGACCAAACACGCACTTATGATCAAAACCACCCTTATGACCAAGCACATTATTTTTGTGACCAACATTATTACGAGGAACAATTAATATATCCATCGGACGAGATTCCTCAGTTCGAATATAATGATAGAAGTGATCAAAATATTCACGAAGTTGCCCACGAACAAGAGGAGACATAATTGAATTGAATACGATATACGACAAAAAAGAACTCCCATTTATTCGAATTTCTGACCCACCGATAAAATTACTAATAGACACCGGAGCCACAAAATCATTTTTGAACCCAGAAGTTGCCGAAAGATATTATAAAAATACAATATACAAAGAACCTTTTATAGTTAAATCAGTTTTTCAACAATCTCAACGTGACTTATGTGCTAAAGTTCCAGCTTTCAACGAGTTTAACTTCAACAAACAACTAAAATTTCACTTATTCAAATTTCACCAATATTTTGATGGACTGATAGGTCTCGATATTTTGAAACAATTAGAAGCTCAAATCGATCTCTCAAATTCTATCTTATATACACCATTATCCCAAAATCAAATTGAATATTACGAATCTAAAAAAAGAGTCTTGTTTTTCATCGAATTAGAAGCAGGTACCGGAACAAAAATCAGAATTCCCGTTAATCAGTCGTCGGGAGATGTTATAGTACCCCCAATCAAAATCAATGATTGCCTCATAAGAGAAACCTTAACCACTGCTGAAAACGGTTACGCTTGGGTAGAACTCGAAAATCCAAATGAAAATAATTGTCAAATTCGCTTATTCGAACCAATAAAAACCAACCCATTTCTTCACGAAAATTACGAACTTTATCATGCTGATATTGAGGAAACAGACAAGACAATGACAATGAATAATCCTGATATTCGCGAACTTATTCGAACTGAACATATGAATACTGAGGAAAAGAAACATATAGAAAAACTTTGTCAATCATACTCCGATATTTTTCATTACGAGGGACACGAACTGACATTCACAAATCAAGTGAAACATTACATAAATACGAAAGACGAAATACCAGTGTACACCAAATCATATAGGTACCCGTTCATACACAAAGAGGAAGTCCAATCGCAAATAAATACAATGCTTGAACAAAACATAATTCGTCAGAGCAATTCCCCATGGTCATCTCCGATATGGATAGTACCTAAAAAAGCAGACGCTAGTGGGAAAAAGAAATGGAGGATCGTAGTTGACTACCGAAAAGTCAATGAAAAGACCATAGACGATAGGTACCCAATTCCCAACATTAGTGACGTACTAGACAAACTAGGAAGATGTCTGTATTTTTCTACGTTAGATCTGGCAAGCGGATTTCATCAAATTGAAATGGCCCCAGAGGACATTCCAAAAACAGCTTTTAACGTTGAAAATGGCCATTATGAGTACGTCAGAATGCCTTTCGGGCTGAAAAATGCGCCAGCAACTTTTCAGCGAGTAATGGATAACGTACTCAAAGGTCTTCAGAATAAAATATGTTTGGTGTACATGGACGACATCATAATATTTTCTACATCACTCCAGGAACACTTAATAAACTTAAAAAACGTATTTCAACGACTGAGAGAAACTAACTCAAAAGTCCAGCTAGATAAATCAGAATTCTTGAAAAAGGAAGTCGCTTTCTTGGGTCACATAATAACACCAGAAGGGGTAAAACCAAATCCTTCTAAAATCAAAGCCATCATGGACTATCCAATTCCGAAAACAACACGAGAAATTAAAGGGTTCCTAGGACTGATCGGCTACTATAGAAAATTTATCAAAGACTTCGCTAAGATTACAAAACCGTTCACAGCGTGCTTGAAGAAAGGCACAGAAATCAAACACGACGAAAAATTCATCGGAACATTCAATCATTGCAAGACTTTACTCACCAACGACCCAATACTACAATACCCAGACTTCGATAAACCTTTCAATTTGACTACAGACGCCAGTAATGTTGCCATTGGAGCAATACTCTCCCAAGGACCTATTGGATCAGACAAACCAATTGCGTACGCTTCTCGTACACTTAATAATTCGGAACAGAACTACAGTACTACCGAAAAGGAACTTTTGGCGATAGTTTGGGCAACCAAATACTTCAGGCCATATTTATTTGGCAGAAAATTCAAAATCATCACAGACCACAAACCCCTACAATGGTTGATGTCGCTGAAAGAACCTAACTCAAAGTTGGTGCGCTGGAGATTGAAACTGGAGGAATTCGACTACGAAGTCGTCTATAAAAAAGGAAGCAAAAACACCAACGCAGACGCACTTTCAAGAATAGAAATCTACGCCAATGAAGCAGAACCTTCGACATCAAATCAGACCACATCACAGAATCAGCTCCCAATATTCAGGTATATGGAAGAGTTCAACGACACTTTGGAAAGGCAAATACAACAAGACGACAATGAGTCAATTGCCAACAATATAGACGAAACACCAAATGTCGAGAACGTCGAAGGAGATGGAGAATCCGTGCACACGAACGAAGAAGACCCAATACAAGAGATAAATCCTAGCGAGTCACCAATTAACGTATTTCAGAATCAATTGATAATTTCGAATTCTTGCCTCCCCAAAAAACATACGAAGAAATGCCTATGGGACAACAAGAAAACTAGATGGAAAATTTACCTAGTAAATAATGACCTAACACCTATAATATCATTTTTCGGAGAATTTGGTAATCCAAAGAGTACATATGCATTTTTCTTCGAAAATAATGATAATGAAGATCTCTATGCAAGCCTAAGTAACTTAATGAGACAAACTTTCAAGAATTCAGCCTTCAAACTTCTGAAATGTAACTCGAAACTCGAAGATATCACAGATCCAGATAGACAAAAAGAAATTTTACAATACAACCATGAGACTAAGACTAATCACAGAGGGATCCAGGAAACCATCCAACAAATCAAAAAAAGATATTATTGGCCCAATATTGCCAATGACGTCAGACATTACATTAATACTTGCGCGACATGTCAACTAGTCAAATACGACAGAAATCCACCGAAAATACACCTACAACTCACCCCTACTCCGAAAAAACCATTCGAGATAGTCCATATAGACGTATTCCAAGCAAACAATCAAAAATTCCTCACCATCTTGGATAGCTTTTCCAAATATGGACAAGCGTTTCCACTACCTTCAGCAGATGCAATTTCTATCGTTAATGCACTCATTAACTTCATGTCATTTCATGGAATGCCTCTTCAAATTGTTGCTGATAGCGGAACAGAGTTCAGAAATTCTATCCTGACCGATTTTGCGAAACTTCATAAAATCAATTTCCACTTGACAACTCCAAAAAATTCTAACAGTAACGCCCCTGTAGAACGTTTTCACTCAACGATCCTAGAACATCTCAGAGTGTTGAAATTAGAAAACTCACAAATGACCACTGTAGATATGATGCCTTATGCGATATTTGGGTATAATCATTCGATCCATTCGGTAACAAAAAAGAAGCCTATCGATATAATTACAGGACATTTGGATTCGAAGGATCCATTCGACATTGATATTAACCAAGAACTATTGAATAATTACATTCAAGAACATAAACAGAAAACTCAACTTATTTATAATCATATACATGATATTTCTCACAGGCAGAAAGAAAAGGTTATAGAAAAAGCGAACAAAAACCGCGAAGACCCAGTAACTTACGTAGAAAATAGCGAAGCATATCGTCATGACATTAAAACCCGTGAAAAAAAGCTAAGACCTCCGTTCATTAAAGAAATAGTACAGAAGGACAAAGACAAAAAACTTGAGACCCAACGCAATACCTACCATAAAAACATCTTCAAGAAACCAAGGGCAAAAATAACAAAATCAAATTTGTTACAGGATAATCCTAATAACAACAATCCACCTAGTGCTGACGACGACCAAGAACGTAATAATAACTGACCTGCAGAACAACCCGGGAATTTTACCATTCAAACTTGGTAATGCACAAATCAAAGTAGGAACACATACATTCCTACATTATTTGGAACTCGAGCCAATTAATAATGAAATAATACTTCTCGAAGACCAATATAGACAAATTAAATTATCCCTAGA
This sequence comes from Chrysomela aeneicollis, assembly GCA_029955515.1. Classification (NCBI taxonomy): domain Eukaryota; kingdom Metazoa; phylum Arthropoda; class Insecta; order Coleoptera; family Chrysomelidae; genus Chrysomela; species Chrysomela aeneicollis. The sequence continues at coordinate 11,472,667 of JARUHQ010000017.1, forward strand.
AAAACAGAAATTGACTTCGACCTATGATTCCTCCTTACAAACCATCGAACAACACATTGACTACCAGACGAAATCCGTGAAAGAAAAATTTCAATCTATATATCCTTTCAATAACAGAAAAAAACGCGGACTTATAAATGGTTTGGGTAACATAGTAAAAGCCATCTCCGGTAATTTAGACCAAGAAGATGCAGAACGATATGACGGAGCTATTGAAACCCTCCAGAAAAACCAGGGCAAAATTGTCAATTCATTGAATCAACAAATATCCTTAACTAAACAAATTCTCGACAATAACAATAAAACATTATCTTTGATGATCCACAACCAAGATGTAATTAGGGAAAGTATAGAACAACTTCAGAAAAATAATACTTACTATTTCTCAATATTAGATACATTTACACAAATAAAATTCAATCTAGATACACTGCTTTCGATTCTCACGAATATTGAAAATTCAATCTCATTTGCAAAACTTGGGAGGCTACACAGTAGTATTATATCAATCGAAGATATGAAATCAATAATGAATTCTCTCCGGGAACACCATTCAATAAATCAGCTGGTTTACTCGGATATTTCTGACATTCACAAACAGTATGATATTATTTCCGTAGATGCATATTTCTCAAACCATCGATTAGTTTATGCATTACATATACCTCTCGTACATCCTGAGATTTTTACCCATTACCACCTCTATTCTATACCCACCAAAAACTCGACCACTATAATCCCAAAAAATCCTTTCTTCACAATGAGTGACGGCCTTTTCCAATATGAAGTCGAGCCGTGCCACCATCTGGATTCCAAGTATCTTTGTGAAAACAACTATCTAATCAATGGACTGCAAGAACAGGACTGCCTCTTCTCTATTCTTCAAGTGAAGGATAACAGACCCGAATGTCAAATAGTTCAAGTCACAACCAAGAAACACTTGATTGAAGAAATCAGCGAATCATATTATATCGGTATATTTCCAAATCGGGAAAAAGTCCAAATCAAATGCGACCAAACAGATTTTGTGATGCTTCAAGGTACCTATCTCATCCAAATACCATACCACTGTAGCATCCAAACTTCGAGATATGGCTACACTAACGAAAAAGGAGAATCCGCCGAGAAACCACTACTGTTACCAGAAATCAAAATTCAAGAACAAGAAAGAAACAATCGTCTTCAGATGGACGACATCCAATTGGACCAACTACACGAGCTGCAGTTGAGGGAAAACAGCATCCAACCCCTCCGAATAGATGATCAACAATTGCCGAATCACTACCCATGGACCATCCCATTGTACGTAGTTATAATTTTGGTACTACTTTATTTTGGGATACGTACTGTAATGAAGATCAAGAGGACACCCAGAAAAGGCGACCAACATCCTCAACCATCAGAAGTTTTGTTCGTACCGACCAAAACTCCCTCTTAAGGATGGAGGAGTTATGTCATCGAACCAGCCGGCATCAGCCGTCGGCATGTCATCGAACCAGCCGTTCACACTGAGGAGATGCGGACGCAGCATTTTACCTGACCCGGCAGAAATTATGGAATATGCATTGCTTTGTTCCATGAACTTTTTTATAACATTCATATTAATCATTCTATTTGTAAGACTCGAACGAATCGGTCGTATCAATAAAACTTATTTTTACGGAAAAATTTATAACGTTTTGGATCAATGTGTTCCCTTACGAACTGGTAACTTCAAGCGTAAATATCCACCGTGGTTTAACTATGAAATTATTCAACAAATTCGCACTAAGGCTAGGTACTGGCGTTCATTCAAAAACAGCGGGAATGTTGTGGCTCGGGAGGAATTTAACCGACTGAGGGCTAAGATCAAGTCTGACGTTGACTATGCGTACAAGGAATATGTTAAATCTGCTGAAAATGACATAAAAGAAAATCCAAGTAAATTCTGGGCATACATAAACAGCAAAAAAGGATCCACTAGCATTTCTGACAGGATGTCTTATGAAGGACACTCTTTAGACAATCCTCTGGATATTCTCAATAGCTTTGCTGATTTTTTCTCCAAATCGTTTATCACCAGTTCACGTACAGATTTTAATGATGACAATGCGCACTCGCAAGTCTTGAATATTCATTACTACGAAGAAGATGAAGTGTTGGCAGCCTTAAAACAGATAAAACCTAAAATGACAATGGGTCCAGACAGCATTCCTGCACTAATTGTCAGGGATTGTGCCTATGTTCTGGCACGTCCATTGACCATACTAATAAATAGTTGTATCAAAACTAGTACTATCCCAGATCTATGGAAATTATCCAAAGTTCGCCCGATCTATAAAAAAGGGGACAAGTCCCATGTGACAAATTTCAGACCCATATCAATTATATGCAATTTTGCCAAAGTGTTCGAAATACTTCTCTACAGCAGGTTGTACCCGCACTTGAGCAATCAAATCACTCCACTTCAACATGGTTTCATGAAAGGTCGCTCAACAACCACCAACCTTTTCAACATAACTCAATATATTGCTGAAACCATTGATAGAAGATCGCAAACCGATATCATATATACAGATTTTTCGAAAGCCTTCGACAGACTTGATCATGGAGTCCTGCTGTCGAAATTGCACAGGTATGGTTTTTCTCAGACCCTCATTCACCTTTTTATGTCTTATTTTACTAATATGCGGCAGTATGTCACTTTTAATGGCTTCAAATCTGAAGAATATGCAGCTACTTCAGGAGTCCCTCAAGGTAGCAATCTTGGCCCACTTCTCTTTAACACTTTCATCAACGACATAGTTGACGTGGTTGACGTCAATTGCTTAATATACGCAGACGACTTGAAACTATACTCTGACATTAATAGCATAGAAGACTGTATTCAACTCTCTCACAATCTGAAACGCATAGAGGATTGGTGTGTCCATAACAACCTTTCGTTAAATGCTAGTAAATGTAATGTTATGACATTCACACTGAAGAATCAACCAGTTTTATATCATTACACTATTGACGATACTCCACTTCAACGGCCAAATACATTCACAGATCTAGGTGTTACTTTTGACACAAAACTCTCCTTCGTGCCACACATTGAGTCTACTCTGTCTGCTGCAAATAGGATGTATGGATTCATAGCTCGAATCTCAAAAGACTTTTCCGACCCATCTACATCAAAAACATTATACTATGCATTCGTGAGATCAAAATTAGAATACGCTTCCATAATCTGGAATCCATCATATCAGCTATATATAGAGAAAGTTGAATCAGTACAACGGCGCTTCCTTAAACTTCTTTCCTATAGATCGGACAACATATACCCACCAATTGGTTTTCCCCAAGAAGCATTATTAGCTAGACATGCTATGAACAGCTTGAGTTCCCGACGCGACTGTCACTCCACAATCTTTCTATTTAAAGTAATCAACAATCTGATTCTTGACCCGCACATCTTGCAAAAACTTAATTTCAACGTACCTAGACAAACGTCGAGAGTAGTCAATCCGTTTTATCTGCCAACGCCACGAACAAATATCTTGAAATTCTCACCGTTGCATAACATGTGTGTCAAATACAATTCGGCGAGTTATCAGCTTGATATTTTTCATAGCTCTGTCATTGCAATAAAATCATTTTACTTCCGTTGAATTTCGTAATTTGAGTAAAAATTGTTAAAAATAAGATTCAGCAAGTTGGTTGTTAGCAATCTCTCTTGTTTTCTTTTTTAAATATTTCTTATAGTTATATATGTATATCTGTGATAATTTCAAATCGGATGATTCTGTATGTAATGTATTATTTTCATAATTGTACTGTATTGTTGTCCCGTTATTAACTGAAATTGTATTTTATATTAATTGTACTTCTATCCCCTGTTCTGTAGTTGGGTTTAACCTGTAGAACAGTGTAAATAAATAAATAAATAAAATAAATAAAAAGTATTTCTTGAGTTTTTAAAAACGTTTGTCGTTCATTGAAAAACTTAAGTCTCGTATGTATAACGGAAGAACAGTTACCTGGTGAGTATAACTATATAAACATAATCGAATACAACCCAGATACGATGATTGTTCAATCTATACTGAATTCAACCTTCTGCTCGATTCGGTCGCTTGTATGTGAAACGGAAGAACAGTTACCTGGTGAGTATTGCTATATAAACATCATCACGATATCATCGAATACAACTCAGAGATACAATTATCGTTTCGTCTAACCATTTAACCTTCTGTTCGATTCAGTCTCTAGTATGTGTAACGAAAGAACCGTCACCTGGTAAGTTTCAATATATATACAGTATTGCGATATAATCGGATACCACCCAGATACATTGATTGTTCAGTCTATCCATTCAACTTTCTGTTCGTTTCGGTCGCTCGTATGTAAAACGGGAATACCGTCACCTAATGTGTATAACTATATAAACAGCATAACATCATAATCGAATACAACCCAGATACTATCCATTCAACCTCCTGTTCGATTCGGTTGCTCGTATGTATAACGAAAGAACAGTAACCTGGTGAGTATTTCCATATGAACGTCATCACGATATAATCGAATACCACTCAGATACAATGATCATTCCGTCTATCCATCCAACCTTCTGTTCGATTGGGTCGCTCGTATGTATAACGCAAGAACAGTCACCTGGTAAGTATTACTATATAAACATCACCACGATATAATCGAATACAACTCAGTAACAATTATCGTTCCGTCTAACCATCCAACCTTATGTTCGATTCAGACGCTTGTATGTGTAACGAAAGAACCGTTACATGGTAGGTGTAACTAAATATACAGCATAACGATATGATCGGAGACAACATAGATACAATGATTGTTCAATCTATCCATTCAACCTTATGTTCGATTCGGTTGCTCGTATGTATAACGGAAGAACAGTTACCTGGTGAGTATAACTATATAAACATAATCGAATACAACCCAGATACGATGATTGTTCAATCTATACTGAATTCAACCTTCTGCTCGATTTGGTCGCTTGTATGTAAAACGGAAGAACAGTTACCTGGTGAGTATTGCTATATAAACATCATCACGATATCATCGAATACAACTCAGAGATACAATTATCGTTTCGTCTAACCATTTAACCTTCTGTTCGATTCAGTCGCTAGTATGTGTAACGGAAGTACCGTCACCTGGTAAGTATCACTATATATACAGTATTGCGATATAATCGGATACCACCCAGATACATTGATTGATCAGTCTATCCATTCAACTTTCTGTTCGTTTCGGTCGCTCGTATGTGAAACGGGAATACCGTCACCTAGTGTGTATAAATATATACACAGCATAACATCATAATCGAATACAACCCAGATACTATCCATTCAACCTTCTGTTCGATTCGGTTGCTCGTATGTATAACGAAAGAACAGTAACCTGGTGAGTATTTCTATATAAACGTCATCACGATATAATCGAATACAACTCAGTAACAATTATCGTTCCGTCTAACCATCCAACCTTATGTTCGATTCAGACACTTGTATGTGTAACGAAAGAACCGTTACATGGTAGGTGTAACTAAATATACAGCATAACGATATGATCGGAGACAACCCAGATACAATGATTGTTCAATCTATCCATTCAACCTTATGTTCGATTCGGTTGCTCGTATGTATAACGAAAGAACTGTTACCTGGTTAGACATACTATATGATAATAATCACGATATAATCAAATACAACCCAGATACTATCCATTCAACCTTCTGTTCGATTCGGTTGCTCATATGTATAACGAAAGAACAGTAACCTGGTGAGTATTTCTATATGAACTTCATCACGATATAATTGAATACAACTCAGATACAATGATCTTTCCGTCTATCCATTCGACCTCCTGCTCGATTCGGTCGCTTTTATGTAAAACGAAAGAACAGTTACCTGGTGAGTATTGCTTTATAAACATCATCACGATATCATCGAATACAACTCAGATACAATTATCGTTTCGTCTAACCATTCAACCTGCTGTTCGATTCAGTCGCTAGTATGTGTAACGGAAGTACCGTCACCTGGTGAGTATCACTATATATACAGTATTGCGATATAATCGGATACCACCCAGATACATTGATTGTTCAGTCTATCCATTCAACTTTCTGTTCGTTTTGGTCGCTCGTATGTAAAACGGGAATACCGTCTCCTAATGTGTATAACTATATACACAGCATAACATCATAATCGAATACAACCCAGATACTATCCATTCAACCTTCTGTTCGATTCGGTTGCTCGTATGTATAACGGAAGAACAGTTACCTGGTGAGTATAACTATATAAACATAATCGAATACAACCCAGATACGATGATTGTTCAATCTATACTGAATTCAACCTTCTGCTCGATTCGGTCGCTTGTATGTGAAACGGAAGAACAGTTACCTGGTGAGTATTGCTATATAAACATCATCACGATATCATCGAATACAACTCAGAGATACAAATATCGTTTCGTCTAACCATTTATCCTTCTGTTCGATTCAGTCTCTAGTATGTGTAACGAAAGTACCGTCACCTGGTAAGTTTCACTATATATACAGTATTGCGATATAATCGGATACCACCCAGATGCATTGATTGTTCAGTCTATCCATTCAACTTTCTGTTCGTTTCGGTCGCTCGTATGTAAAACGGGAATACCGTCACCTGATGTGTATAACTATATAAACAGCATAACATCATAATCGAATACAACCCAGATACTATCCATTCAACCTCCTGTTCGATTCGGTTGCTCGTATGTATAACGAAAGAACAGTAACCTGGTGAGTATTTCCATATGAACGTCATCACGATATAATCGAATACAACTCAGATACAATGATCATTCCGTCTATCTATCCAACCTTCTGTTCGATTGGGTCGCTCGTATGTATAACGCAAGAACAGTCACCTGGTGAGTATTACTATATAAACATCACCACGATATAATCGAATACAACTCAGTAACAATTATCGTTCCGTCTAACCATCCAACCTTATGTTCGATTCAGACGCTTGTATGTGTAACGAAAGAACCGTTACATGGTAGGTGTAACTAAATATACAGCATAACGATATGATCGGAGACAACATAGATACAATGATTGTTCAATCTATCCATTCAACCTTATGTTCGATTCGGTTGCTCGTATGTATAACGGAAGAACAGTTACCTGGTGAGTATAACTATATAAACATAATCGAATACAACCCAGATACGATGATTGTTCAATCTATACTCAATTCAACCTTCTGCTCGATTTGGTCGCTTGTATGTAAAACGGAAGAACAGTTACCTGGTGAGTATTGCTATATAAACATCATCACGATATCATCGAATACAACTCAGAGATACAATTATCGTTTCGTCTAACCATTTAACCTTCTGTTCGATTCAGTCGCTAGTATGTGTAACGGAAGTACCGTCACCTGGTAAGTATCACTATATATACAGTATTGCGATATAATCAGATACCACCCAGATACATTGATTGATCAGTCTATCCATTCAACTTTCTGTTCGTTTCGGTCGCTCGTATGTGAAACGGGAATACCGTCACCTAATGTGTATAACTATATAAACAGCATAACATCATAATCGAATACAACCCAGATACTATCCATTCAACCTTATGTTCGATACGAGCATGTATAACGAAAGAACAGTAACTCACCAGGTAACTGTTCTTCCGTTTTACATAAAAGACACCGAATCGAGCAGAAGGATGAATGGATAGATTGAAAATTCATCGTATCTGGGTTGTATTCGATTAGGTTTATATAGTTATACTCACCAGGTAACTGTTCTTCCGTTTTTCATAAGAACGACTGAATTGAACGAAAGATTGAATGGATAGTCTAAACAATAATCGTATCTGGGGTTGTATTCGAGTATATCGTGATGATTATCATATAGTATGTCTAACCAGGTAACAGTTCTTTCGTTAAACATACGAGCAACCGAATCGAACATAAGGTTGGATGGATAGATTGAACAATCATTGTATCTGGGTTGTCTCCGATTATATCGTTATGCTGTATATTTAGTTACACCTACCATGTAACGGTTCTTTCGTTACACATACGAGCGTCTGAATCGAACATAAGGTTGGATGGTTAGATGGAACGATAATTGTAACTGAGTTGTATTCGATTATATCGTGGTGATGTTTATATAGTAATACTCACCAGGTGACTGTTCTTGCGTAATACATACGAGCGACCCAATCGAACAGAAGGTTGGATGGATAGACAAAATGATCATTGTATCCGAGTTGTATTCGATTATATCGTGATGATGTTCATATAGAAATACTCACACCAGGTTACTGTTCTTTCGTTATACATACGAGCGACCGAAACGAACAGAAAGTTGAATGGATAGACTGATCAATCAATGTATCTGGGTGGTATCCGATTATATCGCAATACTGTATATGTAGTGATACTTACCAGGTGACGGTACTTCCGTTACACATACTAGCGACTGAATCGAACAGAAGGTTAAATGGTTAGACGAAACGATAATTGTATCTCTGAGTTGTATTCGATGATATCGTGATGATGTTTATATAGCAATACTCACCAGGTAACTGTTCTTCCGTTTTACATACAAGCGACCGAATCGAGCAGAAGGTTGAATTCAGTATAGATTGAACAATCATCGTATCTGGGTTGTATTCGATTATGTTTATATAGTTATACTCACCAGGTAACTGTTCTTCCGTTATACATACGAGCAACCAAATCGAACAGAAGGTTGAATGGATAGTATCTGGGTTGTATTCGATTATGATGTTATGCTGTGTATATAGTTATACACATTAGGTGACGGTATTCCCGTTTTACATACGAGCGACCGAAACGAACAGAAAGTTGAATGGATAGACTGAACAATCAATGTATCTGGGTGGTATCCGATCATATCGCAATACTGTATATATAGTGATACTTACCAGGTGACGGTACTTCCGTTACACATACTAGCGACTGAATCGAACAGAAGGTTTAATGGTTAGACGAAACGATAATTGTATCTGAGTTGTATTCGATGATATCGTGATGATGTTTATATAGCAATACTCACCAGGTAACTGTTCTTTCGTTTTACATAAAAGCGACCGAATCGAGCAGGAGGTTGAATGGATAGATTGAAAATTCATCGTATCTGGGTTGTATTCGATTATGTTCATATAGTTATACTCACCAGGTAACTGTTCTTCCGTTATACATAAGAACGACTGAATTGAACATAAGGTTGAATGGATAGATTGAACAATCATTGTATCTGGGTTGTCTCCGATTATATCGTTATGCTGTATATTTAGTTACACCTACCATGTAACGGTTCTTTCGTTACACATACGAGCGTCTTAATCGAACATAAGGTTGAATGGTTAGACGGAACGATAATTGTAACTGAGTTGTATTCGATTATATCGTGGTGATGTTTATATAGTAAAACTCACCAGGTGACTGTTCTTGCGTTATACATACGAGCGACCCAATCGAACATAAGGTTGGATGGATAGACGGGATGATCATTGTATCTGAGTTGTATTCGATTATATCGTAATGATGTTCATATAGAAATACTCACCAGGTTACTGTTCTTTCGTTATACATACGAGCAATTGAATCGAACAGAAGGTTGAATGGATAGTATCTGGGTTGTATTCGATTATGATGTTATGCTGTGTATATATTTATACACACTAGGTGAAGGTATTCCCGTTTCACATACGAGCAACAGAAACGAACAGAATGTTGAATGGATAGACTGAACAATCAATGTATCTGGGTGGTAGTCGATTATATCGCAATTCTGTATATATAGTGATACTTACCAGGTGACGATACTTCCGTTACACATACTAGCGACTGAATCGAACAGAATGTTGAATGGTTAGACGAAACGATAATTGTATCTGAGTTGAATTCGATGATATCGTGATGATGTTTATATAGCAATACTCACCAGGTAACTGTCCTTCCGTTTTACATACAAGCGACCGAATCGAGCAGAAGGTTAAATGGATAGATTGAACAATCATCGTGTCTGAGTTGTATTCGATTATGTTTATAAAGTTATACTCACCAGGTACCTGTTCTTCCGTTATACATACGAGCAACCCAATCGAACATAAGGTTGAATGGATAGATTGAACAATCATCGTATCTGAGTTGTATTCGATTATGTTTATATAGTTATACTCACCAGGTAACTGTTCTTCCGTTATACATACGAGCGACTGAATTGAACAGAAGGTTGAATGGATAGACTAAACAATTATCCTATCTGGAGTTGTATTCGATTATAACGTGATGATGTTTATATAGTTATACTCACCAGGTAACTGTTCTCCAGTTATACATAAGAGCGGCTGAACTGAACAGAAGGTTGAATGGATAGACGGAACGATAATTGTAACTGAGTTGTATTCGATTATATCGTGGAAATGTTTATATAGTAATACTCACCAGGTGACTGTTCTTGCGTTATACGTACGAGCGACCAAATCGAACAGAAGGTTGGATGGATAGACGGAATGATCATTGTATCTGAGTTGTATTCGATTATATCGTGATGAAGTTCATATGGAAATACTCACCAGGTAACTGTTCTTCCGTTATACATACGAGCAACCGAATCGAACAGAAGGTTGAATGGATAGTATCTGGGTTGTATTCGATTATGATGTTATGCTGTGTATATAGTTATACACACTAGGTGACGGTATTCCCGTTTTACATACGAGCGACCAAAACGAACAGAAATTTGAATGGATAGACTGAACAATCAATGTATCTGGTTTTCCGATTATATCGCAATACTGTATATATAGTGATACTTACCAGGTGACGGTACCTCCGTTACATATACTAGCGACTGAATCGAACAGAAGGTCAAATGGTTAGACGAAGCGACAATTGTAGCTGAGTTGTATTCGATGATATCGTGATGATTTTCATATAGCAATACTCACCAGGTAACTGTTCTTTCGTTTTACATAAAAGCGATCGAATCGAGCAGGAGGTTGAATGGATAGATTGAAAATTCATCGTATCTGGGGTTGTATTCGAGTATATCGTGATGATTATCATGTAGTATGTCTAACAAGGTAACAGTTCTTCCGTTTAACATACGAGCAATCGAATCGAACATAAGGTTGGATGGTTAGATTGAACAATCATTGTATCTGGGTTGTCTCCGATTATATCGTTATGCTGTTTATTTAGTTACACCTACCATGTAACGGTTCTTTCGTTACACATACGAGCGTCTGAATCGAACATAAGGTTGGATGGTTAGACGGAACGATAATTGTAACTAAGTTGTATTCGATTATATCGTGGTGATGTTTATATAGTAATACTCACCAGGTGACTGTTCTTGCGTTATACATACGAGCGACCCAATCGAACAAAAGGTTGGATGGATAGACGGAAAGATCATCGTATCTGAGTTGTATTCGATTATATCGTGATGACGTTCATATAGAAATACTCACCAGGTTACTGTTCTTTCGTTATACATATGAGCAACCGAATCGAACAGAAGGTTGAATGGGTAGTATCTGAGTTGTATTCGATGATATCGTGATGATGTTTATATAGCGATACTCACCAAGTAACTGTTCTTTCGTTTTACATAAAAGCGACCGAATCGAGCAGGAGGTTGAATGGATAGATTGAAAATTCATCGTATCTGGGTTGTATTCGATTATGTTCATATAGTTATACTCACCAGGTAACTGTTTTTCCGTTATACATAAGAACGACTGAATTGAACATAAGGTTGAATATATAGACTAAATAATAATCGTATCTGGGGTTGTATTCGAGTATATCGTGATGATTATCATATAGTATGTCTCACAAGGTAACAGTTCTTTCGTTAAACATACGAGCAACCGAATCGAACAGAAAGTTGAATGGATAGACTGAACAATCAATGTATCTGGGTGGTAGTCGATTATATCGCAATTCTGTATATATAGTGATACTTACCAGGTGACGATACTTCCGTTACACATACTAGCGACTGAATCAAACAGAATGTTGAATGGTTAGACGAAACGATCATTGTATCTGAGTTGAATTCGATGATATCGTGATGATGTTTATATAGCAATACTTACTAGGTAACTGTCCTTCCGTTTTACATACAAGCGACCGAATCGAGCAGAAGGTTAAATGGATAGATTGAACAATCATCGTATCTGAGTTGTATTCGATTATGTTTATTTAGTTATACTCACCAGGCACCTGTTCTTTCGTTATACATACGAGCAAACCAATCGAACATAAGGTTGAATGGATAGATTAAACAATCATCGTATCTGAGTTGTATTCGATTATGTTTATAAAGTTATACTCACCAGGTAACTGTTCTTCCGTTATACATACGAGCGACTGAATTGAACAGAAGGTTGAATGTATAGACTAAACAATGATCCTGTCTGGGGTTGTATTCGATTATATCGTGATGATGTTTATATAGTTAAACTCACCAGGTAACTGTTCTTCAGTTATACATAAGAGCGGCTGAACTGAACAGAAGGTTGAATGGATAGACAAAACGATAATTGTAACTGAGTTGTATTCGATTATATCGTGGTAATGTTTATATAGTAATACTCACCAGGTGACTGTTCTTGCGTTATACGTACGAGCGACCAAATCGAACAGAAGGTTGGATGGATAGACGGAATGATCATTGTATCTGAGTTGTATTCGATTATATCGTGATGAAGTTCATATGGAAATACTCACCAGGTTACTGTTCTTTCGTTATACATACGAGCACTCGAATCGAACAGAAAGTTGAATGGATAGTATCTGGGTTGTATTCGATTATGATGTTATGCTGTGTATATAGTTATACACACTAGGTGACGGTATTCCCGTTTTACATACGAACGACCGAAACGAACAGAAAGTTGAATGGATAGATTGAACAATCAATGTATCTGGGTGGTATCCGATTATATCGCGATACTGTATATATAGTGATACTTACCAGGTGACGGTACTTCCGTTACACATACTAGCGACTGAATCGAACAGGAGGTTAAATGGTTAGACGAAAAGATAATTGTATCTCTGAGTTGTATTCGATGATATCGTGATGATGTTTATATAGCAATACTTACCAGGTAACTGTCCTTCCGTTTTACATACAAGCGACCGAATCGAGCTGAAGGTTAAATGGATAGATTGAACAATAATCGTATCTGAGTTGTATTCGATTATGTTTATATAGTTATACTCACCAGGTAACTGTTCCTCCGTTATACATACGAGCAACCGAATCGAACAGAAGGTTGAATGGATAGTATCTGGGTTGTATTCGATTATGATGTTATGCTGTGTATATAGTTATACACATTAGGTGACGGTATTCCCGTTTTACATACGAGCGACCAAAACGAACAGAAAGTTGAATGGATAGACTGAACAATCAATGTATCTGGGTGGTATCCGATTATATCGCAATACTGTATATATAGTGATACTTACCAGGTGACGGTACTTCCGTTACACATACTAGCGACTGAATCGAACAGGAGGTTAAATGGTTAGACGAGACAATAATTGTATCTCTGAGTTGTATTCGATGATATCGTGATGATGTTTATATAGCAATACTTACCAGGTAACTGTCCTTCCGTTTTACATACAAGCGACCGAATCGAGCTGAAGGTTAAATGGATAGATTGAACAATAATCGTATCTGAGTTGTATTCGATTATGTTTATATAGTTATACTCACCAGGTACCTGTTCTTTCGTTATACATACGAGCAACCCAATCGAACATAAGGTTGAATGGATAGATTTAACAATCATCGTATCTGAGTTGTATTCGATTATGTTTATATAGTTATACTCACCAGGTAACTGTTCTTCCGTTATACATACGAGCGACTGAATTGAACAGAAGGTTGAATGTATAGACTAAACAATGATCCTATCTGGGGTTGTATTCGATTATATCGTGATGATGTTTATATAGTTATACTCACCAGGTAACTGTTCTCCAGTTATACATAAGAGCGGCTGAACTGAACAGAAGGTTGAATGGATAGACAAAACGATAATTGTAACTGAGTTGTATTCGATTATTACGTGGTAATGTTTATATAGTAATACTCACCAGGTGACTGTTCTTGCGTTATACGTACGAGCGACCAAATCGAACAGAATGTGACGGAATGATCATTGTATCTGAGTTGTATTCGATTATATCGTGATGAAGTTTATATGGAAATACTCACCAGGTTACTGTTCTTTCGTTATACATACGAGCAACCGAATCGAACAGAAGGTTGAATGGATAGTATCTGGGTTGTATTCGATTATGATGTTATGCTGTGTATATAGTTATACACAATTAGGTGACGGTATTCCCGTTTTACATACGAACGACCGAAACGAACAGAAAGTTGAATGGATAGACTGAACAATCAATGTATCTGGGTGGTATCCGATTATATCGCAATACTGTATATATAGTGATACTTACCAGGTGACGGTACTTCCGTTACACATACTAGCGACTGAATCGAACAGAAGGTTAAATGGTTAGACGAAACGATAATTGTATCTCTGAGTTGTATTCGATGATATCGTGATGAAGTTTATATAGCAATACTCACCAGGTAACTGTTCTTCCGTTTTACATACAAGCGGCCGAATCGAGCAGAAGGTTGAATGGATAGATTGAACAATCATCGTATCTGAGTTGTATTCGATTATGTTTATATAGTTTTACTCACCAGGTAACTGTTCTTCCGTTATACATACGAGCAACCGAATCGAACAGAAGGTTGAATGGATAGTATCTGGGTTGTATTCGATTATGATGTTATGCTGTGTATATAGTTATACACACTAGGTGACGGTATTCCCGTTTTACATACGAACGACCGAAACGAACAGAAAGTTGAATGGATAGACTGAACAATCAATGTATCTGGGTAGTATCCGATTATATCGCAATACTGTATATATTGTGATACTTACCAGGTGACGGTACTTCCGTTACACATACTAGCGACTGAATCGAACAGAAGGTTAAATGGTTAGACGAAACGATAATTGTATCTTTGAGTTGTATTCGATGATATCGTGATGATGTTTATATAGCAATACTCACCAGGTAACTGTTCTTCCGTTTTACATACAAGCGGCCTAATCGAGCAGAAGGTTGAATTCAGTATAGATTGAACAATCGTAGTATCGAGGTTGTATTCGATTATGTTTATATAGTTATACTCACCAGGTACCTGTTCTTTCGTTATACATACGAGCAACCCAATCGAACATAAGGTTGAATGGATAGATTAAACAATCATCGTATCTGAGTTGTATTCGATTATGTTTATATAGTTATACTCACCAGGTAACTGTTCTTCCGTTATACATACGAGAGACTGAATTGAACAGATGGTTGAATGTATAGACTAGACAATGATCCTATCTGGGGTTGTATTCGATTATATCGTGATGATGTTTATATAGTTATACTCACCAGGTAACTGTTCTCCAGTTATACATGAGAGCGGCTGAACTGAACAGAAGGTTGAATGGATAGACAAAACGATAATTGTAACTGAGTTGTATTCGATTATATCGTGGTAATGTTTATATAGTAATACTCACCAGATGACTGTTCTTGCGTTATACGTACGAGCGACCAAATCGAACAGAAGGTTGGATGGATAGACGAAATGATCATTGTATCTGAGTTGTATTCGATTATATCGTGATGAAGTTCATATGGAAATACTCACCAGGTTACTGTTCTTTCGTTATACATACGAGCAACCGAATCAAACAGAAGTTTGAATGGATAGTATCTGGGTTGTATTTGATTATATCGTGATTATTATCATATAGTATGTCTAACCAGGTAACAGTTCTTCCGTTATACATACGAGCAACCGAATCGAACATAAGGTTGAATGGATAGATTGAACAATCATTGTATCTGGGTTGTCTCCGATTATGTCGTTATGCTGTATATTTAGTTACACCATGTAACGGTTCTTTCGTTACACATACGAGCGTCTGAATCGAACATAAGGATGGATGGTTAGACGGAACGATAATTGTAACTGAGTTGTATTCGATTATATCGTGATGACGTTCATATAGAAATACTCACCAGGTTACTGGTCTTTCGTTATACATACGAGCGACCGAAACGAACAGAAAGTTGAATGGATAGACTGAACAATCAATGTATCTGGGTGGTAGTCGATTATATCGAAATTCTGTATATATAGTGATACTGACCAGGTGACGATACTTCCGTTACACATACTAGCGACTGAATCGAACAGAATGTTGAATGGTTAGACGAAACGATAATTGTATCTGAGTTGAATTCGATGATATCGTGATGATGTTTATATAGCAATACTTACCAGGTAACTGTCCTTCCGTTTTACATACAAGCGACCGAATCGAGCAGAAGGTTAAATGGATAGATTGAACAATCATCGTATCTGAGTTGTATTCGATTATGTTTATATAGTTATACTCACCAGGTACCTGTTCATTCGTTATACATACGAGCAACCCAATCGAACATAAGGTTGAATGGATAGATTAAACAATCATCGTATCTGAATGTATTCGATTATGTTTATATAGTTATACTCACCAGGTAACTGTTCTTCCGTTATACATACGAGTGACTGAATTGAACAGAAGGTTGAATGTATAGACTAAACAATGATCCTATCTGGGGTTGTATTCGATTATATCGTGATGATGTTTATATAGTTATACTCACCAGGTAACTGTTCTACAGTTATACATAAGAGCGGCTGAACTGGACAGAAGGTTGAATGGATAGACAAAACGATAATTGTAACTGAGTTGTATTCGATTATATCGTGGTAATGTTTATATAGTAATACTCCCCAGGTGACTGTTCTTGCGTTATACGTACGAGCGACCAAATCGAACAGAAGGTTGGATGGATAGACGGAATGATCATTGTATCTGAGTTGTATTCGATTATATCGTGATGAAGTTTATATGAAAATACTCACCAGGTTACTGTTCTTTCGTTATACATACGAGCAACCGAATCGAACAGAAGGTTGAATGGATAGTATCTGGGTTGTATTCGATTATGATGTTATGCTGTGTATATAGTTATACACACTAGGTGACGGTATTCCCGTTTTACATACGAACGACCGAAACGAACAGAAAGTTGAATGGATAGACTGAACAATCAATGTATCTGGGTGGTATCCGATTATATCGCAATACTGTATATATAGTGATACTTACCAGGTGACGGTACTTCCGTTACACATACTAGCGACTGAATCGAACAGAAGGTTAAATGGTATGACGAAACGATAATTGTATCTCTGAGTTGTATTCGATGATATCGTAATGATGTTTATATAGCAATACTCACCAGGTAACTGTTCTTCCGTTTTACATACAAGCGGCCGAATCGAGCAGAAGGTTGAATTCAGTATAGATTGAACAATCGTCGTATCTGGGTTGTATTCGATTATGTTTATATAGTTATACTCACCAGGTACCTGTTCTTTCGTTATACATACGAGCAACCCAATCGAACATAAGGTTGAATGGATAGATTAAACGATCATCGTATCTGAGTTGTATTCGATTATGTTTATATAGTTATACTCACCAGGTAACTGTTCTTCCGTTATACATACGAGCGACTGAATTGAACAGAAGGTTGAATGTATAGACTAAACAATGATCCTATCTGGGGTTGTATTCGATTATATCGTGATGATGTTTATATAGTTATACTCACCAGGTAACTGTTCTCCAGTTATACATAAGAGCGGCTGAACTGAACAGAAGGTTGAATGGATAGACAAAACGATAATTGTAACTGAGTTGTATTCGATTATTACGTGGTAATGTTTATATAGTAATACTCACCAGGTGACTGTTCTTGCGTTATACGTACGAGCGACCAAATCGAACAGAAGGTGACGGAATGATCATTGTATCTGAGTTGTATTCGATTATATCGTGATGAAGTTCATATGGAAATACTCACCAGGTTACTGTTCTTTCGTTATACATACGAGCAACCGAATCGAACAGAAGGTTGAATGGATAGTATCTGGGTTGTATTCGATTATGATGTTAGGCTGTGTATATAGTTATACACACTAGGTGACGGTATTCCCGTTTTACATACGAACGACCGAAACGAACAGAAAGTTGAATGGATAGACTGAACAATCAATGTATCTGGGTGGTATCCGATTATATCGCAATACTGTATATATAGTGATACTTACCAGGTGACGGTACTTCCGTTACACATACTAGCGACTGAATCGAACAGAAGGTTAAATGGTTAGACGAAACGATAATTGTATCTCTGAGTTGTATTCGATGATATCGTGATGATGTTTATATAGCAATACTCACCAGGTAACTGTTCTTCCGTTTCACATACAAGCGGACGAATCGAGTAGAAGCTTAAATTTAGTATAGATTGAACAATTATCGTATCTGGGTTGTATTCGATTATGTTCATATAGTTATACTCACCAGGTAACTGTTCTTCCGTTATACATACGAGCGACTGAATTGAACAGAAGGTTGAATGGATAGACAAAACAATAATCGTATCTGGGGTTGTATTCGATTATATCTTGATAATGTTCATATAGTTATACTCACCAGAAAACTGTTCTCCAGTTATACATAAGAGCGACTGAACTGAACAGAAGGTTGAATGTATATAATACAATCATCGTATCTGGGTTGTATTTGATTATATCGTGATTATTATCATATAGTTTGTCTAACCAGGTAACAGTTTTTCCGTTATAGATACGAGCAACCGAATCGAACATAAGGTTGAATGGATAGATTGAACAATCATTGTATCTGGGTTGTCTCCGATTATATCGTTATGCTGTATATTTAGTTACACCTACCATGTAACGGTTCTTTCGTTACACATACGAGCGTCTGAATCGAACAAAAGGTTGGATGGTTAGACGGAACGATAATTGTAACTGAGTTGTATTCGATTATATAGTGGTGATGTTTATATAGTAAAACTCACCAGGTGACTGTTCTTGCGTTATACATACGAGCGACCCAATCGAACATAAGGTTGGATGGATAGACGGAATGATCATTGTATCTGAGTTTTATTCGATTATATCGTGATGACGTTCATATAGAAATACTCACCAGGTCACTGGTCTTTCGTTATACATACGAGCGACCGAAACGAACAGAAGGTTGAATGGATAGACTGAACAATCAATGTATCTGGGTGGTAGTCGATTATATCGCAATTCTGTATATATAGTGATACTTACCAGGTGACGATACTTCCGTTACACATACTAGCGACTGAATCGAACAGAATGTTGAATGGTTAGACGAAACGATTATTGTATCTGAGTTGAATTCGATGATATCGTGATGATGTTTATATAGCAATACTTACCAGGTAACTGTCCTTCCGTTTTACATACAAGCGACCGACTCGAGCAGAAGGTTAAGGATAGATTGAACAATCATCGTATCTGAGTTGTATTCGATTATGTTTATATAGTTATACTCACCAGGTACCTGTTCATTCGTTATACATACGAGCAACCCAATCGAACATAAGGTTGAATGGATAGATTAAACAATCATCGTATCTGAATGTATTCGATTATGTTTATATAGTTATACTCACCAGGTAACTGTTCTTCCGTTATACATACGAGCGACTGAATTGAACAGAAGGTTGAATGTATAGACTAAACAATGATCCTATCTGGGGTTGTATTCGATTATATCGTGATGATGTTTATATAGTTATACTCACCAGGTAACTGTTCTACAGTTATACATAAGAGCGGCTGAACTGGACAGAAGGTGGAATGGATAGACAAAACGATAATTGTAACTGAGTTGTATTCGATTATATCGTGGTAATGTTTATATAGTAATACTCCCCAGGTGACTGTTCTTGCGTTATACGTACGAGCGACCAAATCGAACAGAAGGTTGGATGGATAGACGGAATGATCATTGTATCTGAGTTGTATTCGATTATATCGTGATGAAGTTTATATGAAAATACTCACCAGGTTACTGTTCTATCGTTATACATACGAGCAACCGAATCGAACAGAAGGTTGAATGGATAGTATCTGGGTTGTATTCGATTATGATGTTATGCTGTGTATATAGTTATACACACTAGGTGACGGTATTCCCGTTTTACATACGAACGACCGAAACGAACAGAAAGTTGAATGGATAGACTGAACAATCAATGTATCTGGGTGGTATCCGATTATATCGCAATACTGTATATATAGAAATACTTACCAGGTGACGGTACTTCCGTTACACATACTAGCGACTGAATCGAACAGAAGGTTAAATGGTATGACGAAACGATAATTGTATCTCTGAGTTGTATTCGATGATATCGTGATGATGTTTATATAGCAATACTCACCAGGTAACTGTTCTTCCGTTTTACATACAAGCGGCCGAATCGAGCAGAAGGTTGAATTCAGTATAGATTGAACAATCGTCGTATCTGGGTTGTATTCGATTATGTTTATATAGTTATACTCACCAGGTAACTGTTCTTCCGTTATACATACGAGCAACCGAATCGAACAGAAGGTTGAATGGATAGTATCTGGGTTGTATTCGATTATGATGTTATGCTGTGTATATTGTTATACACATTAGGTGACGGTATTCCCGTTTTACATACGAGCGACCGAAACGAACAGAAAGTTGAATGGATAGACTGAACAATCAATGTATCTGGGTGGTATCCGATTATATCGCAATACTGTATATATAGTGATACTTACCTGACTGTACTTCCGTTACACATACTAGCGACTGAATCGAACAGAAGGTTAAATGGTTAGACGAAACGATAATTGTATCTCTGAGTTGTATTCGATGATATCGTGATGATGTTTATATAGCAATACTCACCAGGTAACTGTCCTTCCGTTTTACATACAAGCGACCGAATCGAGCTGAAGGTTAAATGGATAGATTGAACAATCATCGTATCTGAGTTGTATTCGATTATGTTTATATAGTTATACTCACCAGGTAACTGTTCTTCCGTTATACATACGAGCGACTGAATTGAACAGAAGGTTGAATGTATAGACTAAACAATGATCCTATCTGGGGTTGTATTCGATTATATCGTGATGATGTTTATATAGTTTTACTCACCAGGTAACTGTTCTCCAGTTATACATAAGAGCGGCTGAACTGAACAGAAGGTTGAATGGATAGACAAAACGATAATTGTAACTGAGTTGTATTCGATTATTACGTGGTAATGTTTATATAGTAATACTCACCAGGTGACTGTTCTTGCGTTATTCGTACGAGCGACCAAATCGAACAGAAGGTGACGGAATGATCATTGTATCTGAGTTGTATTCGATTATATCGTGATGAAGTTCATATGGAAATACTCACCAGGTTACTGTTCTTTCGTTATACATACGAGCAACCGAATCGAACAGAAGGTTGAATGGATAGTATCTGGGTTGTATTCGATTATGATGTTAGGCTGTGTATATAGTTATACACACTAGGTGACGGTATTCCCGTTTTACATACGAACGACCGAAACGAACAGAAAGTTGAATGGATAGACTGAACAATCAATGTATCTGGGTGGTATCCGATTATAACGCAATACTGTATATATAGTGATACTTACCAGGTGACGGTACTTCCGTTACACATACTAGCGACTGAATCGAACAGAAGGTTAAATGGTTAGACGAAACGATAATTGTATCTCTGAGTTGTATTCGATGATATCGTGATGATGTTTATATAGCAATACTCACCAGGTAACTGTTCTTCCGTTTCACATACAAGCGGACGAATCGAGTAGAAGCTTAAATTTAGTATAGATTGAACAATTATCGTATCTGGGTTGTATTCGATTATGTTCATATAGTTATACTCACCAGGTAACTGTTCTTCCGTTATACATACGAGAGACTGAATTGAACAGAAGGTTGAATGGATAGACAAAACAATAATCGTATCTGGGGTTGTATTCGATTATATCTTGATAATGTTCATATAGTTATACTCACCAGAAAACTGTTCTCCAGTTATACATAAGAGCGACTGAACTGAACAGAAGGTTGAATGTATATAATACAATCATCGTATCTGGGTTGTATTTGATTATATCGTGATTATTATCATATAGTTTGTCTAACCAGGTAACAGTTTTTCCGTTATAGATACGAGCAACCGAATCGAACATAAGGTTGAATGGATAGATTGAACAATCATTGTATCTGGGTTGTCTCCGATTATATCGTTATGCTGTATATTTAGTTACACCTACCATGTAACGGTTCTTTCGTTACACATACGAGCGTCTGAATCGAACAAAAGGTTGGATGGTTAGACGGAACGATAATTGTAACTGAGTTGTATTCGATTATATAGTGGTGATGTTTATATAGTAAAACTCACCAGGTGACTGTTCTTGCGTTATACATACGAGCGACCCAATCGAACATAAGGTTGGATGGATAGACGGAATGATCATTGTATCTGAGTTGTATTCGATTATATCGTGATGACGTTCATATAGAAATACTCACCAGGTCACTGGTCTTTCGTTATACATACGAGCGACCGAAACGAACAGAAGGTTGAATGGATAGACTGAACAATCAATGTATCTGGGTGGTAGTCGATTATATCGCAATTCTGTATATATAGTGATACTTACCAGGTGACGATACTTCCGTTACACATACTAGCGACTGAATCGAACAGAATGTTGAATGGTTAGACGAAACGATTATTGTATCTGAGTTGAATTCGATGATATCGTGATGATGTTTATATAGCAATACTTACCAGGTAACTGTCCTTCCGTTTTACATACAAGCGATCGACTCGAGCAGAAGGTTAAGGATAGATTGAACAATCATCGTATCTGAGTTGTATTCGATTATGTTTATATAGTTATACTCACTAGGTACCTGTTCTTTCGTTATACATACGAGCAACCCAATCGAACATAAGGTTGAATGGATAGATTGAACAATCATCGTATCTAAGTTGTATTCGATTATGTTTATATAGTTATACTCACCAGGTAACTGTTCTTCCGTTATACATACGAGCGACTGAATTGAACAGAAGGTTGAATGTATAGACTAAACAATGATCCTTTCTGGGGTTGTATTCGATAATATCGTGTTGATGTTTATATAGTTATACTCACCAGGTAACTGTTCTCCAGTTATACATAAGAGCGGCTGAACTGAACAGAAGGTTGAATGGATAGACAAAACGATAATTGTACCTGAGTTGTATTCGATTATATCGTGTTAATGTTTATATAGTAATACTCACCAGGTGACTGTTCTTGCGTTATACGTACGAGCGACCAAATCGAACAGACGGTTGGATGAATAGACGGAATGATCATTGTATCTGAGTTGTATTCGATTATATCGTGATGAAGTTCATATGGAAATACTCACCAGGTTACTGTTCTCTCGTTATACATACGAGCAACCGAATCGAACAGAAGGTTGAATGGATAGTATCTGGGTTGTATAAGATTATGATGTTATGCTGTGTATATAGTTATACACACCAGGTGACGGTATTGCCGTTTTACATACGAACGACTGAAACGAACAGAAAGTTGAATGGATAGACTGAACAATCAATGTATCTGGGTGGTATCCGATTATATCGCAATACTGTATATATAGTGATACTTACCAGGTGACGGTACTTCCGTTACACATACTAGCGACTGAATCAAACAGAAGGTTAAATGGTTAGCCAAAACGATAATTGTATCTCTGAGTTGTATTCGATGATATCGTGATGATGTTTATATAGCAATACTCACCAGGTAACTGTTCTTTCGTTTTACATACAAGCGGCCGAATCGAGCAGAAGGTTGAATTCAGTATAGATTGAACAATCGTCGTATCTGGGTTGTATTCGATTATGTTTATATAGTTATACTCACCAGGTACCTGTTCTTTCGTTATACATACGAGCAACCCAATCGAACATAAGATTGAATAAATAGATTAAACAATCATCGTATCTGAGTTGTATTCGATTATGTTTATATAGTTATACTCACCAGGTAACTGTTCTTCCGTTTTACATACAAGCGACCGAATCGAGCGGAAGCTTAAATTCAGTATAGATTGAACAGTCATCGTATCTGAGTTGTATTCGATTATGTTCATATAGTTATACTCACCAGGTAACTGTTCTTCCGTTATACATACGAGCGACTGAATTGAACAGAAGGTTGAATGGATAGACTAAATAATAATCGTATCTGGGGTTATATTCGATTATATCTTGATAATGTTCATATAGTTATACTCACCAGGAAACTGTTCTCCAGTTATACATAAGAGCGACTGAACTGAACAGAAGGTTGAATGGATAGACTGCACAATCATCGTATCTGGGTTGTATTTGATTATATCGTGATTATTATCATATGATATGTCTAACCAGGTAACAGTTCTTTCGTTATACATACGAGCAACCGAATCGAACATAAGGTTAAATGGATAGATTGAACAATCATCGTATCTGAGTTGTATTCGATTATGTTTATAAAGTTATACTCACCAGGTACCTGTTCTTCCGTTATACATACGAGCAACCCAATCGAACATAAGGTTGAATGGATAGATTGAACAATCATCGTATCTGAGTTGTATTCGATTATGTTTATATAGTTATACTCACCAGGTAACTGTTCTTCCGTTATACATACGAGCGACTGAATTGAACAGAAGGTTGAATGGATAGACTAAACAATTATCCTATCTGGAGTTGTATTCGATTATAACGTGATGATGTTTATATAGTTATACTCACCAGGTAACTGTTCTCCAGTTATACATAAGAGCGGCTGAACTGAACAGAAGGTTGAATGGATAGACGGAACGATAATTGTAACTGAGTTGTATTCGATTATATCGTGGTAATGTTTATATAGTAATACTCACCAGGTGACTGTTCTTGCGTTATACGTACGAGCGACCAAATCGAACAGAAGGTTGGATGGATAGACGGAATGATCATTGTATCTGAGTTGTATTCGATTATATCGTGATGAAGTTCATATGGAAATACTCACCAGGTAACTGTTCTTCCGTTATACATACGAGCAACCGAATCGAACAGAAGGTTGAATGGATAGTATCTGGGTTGTATTCGATTATGATGTTATGCTGTGTATATAGTTATACACACTAGGTGACGGTATTCCCGTTTTACATACGAGCGACCAAAACGAACAGAAAGTTGAATGGATAGACTGAACAATCAATGTATCTGGTTTTCCGATTATATCGCAATACTGTATATATAGTGATACTTACCAGGTGACGGTACCTCCGTTACATATACTAGCGACTGAATCGAACAGAAGGTCAAATGGTTAGACGAAGCGACAATTGTAGCTGAGTTGTATTCGATGATATCGTGATGATTTTCATATAGCAATACTCACCAGGTAACTGTTCTTTCGTTTTACATAAAAGCGAACGAATCGAGCAGGAGGTTGAATGGATAGATTGAAAATTCATCGTATCTGGGGTTGTATTCGAGTATATCGTGATGATTATCATGTAGTATGTCTAACAAGGTAACAGTTCTTCCGTTTAACATACGAGCAATCGAATCGAACATAAGGTTGGATGGTTAGATTGAACAATCATTGTATCTGGGTTGTCTCCGATTATATCGTTATGCTGTATATTTAGTTACACCTACCATGTAACGGTTCTTTCGTTACACATACGAGCGTCTGAATCGAACATAAGGTTGGATGGTTAGACGGAACGATAATTGTAACTAAGTTGTATTCGATTATATCGTGGTGATGTTTATATAGTAATACTCACCAGGTGACTGTTCTTGCGTTATACATACGAGCGACCCAATCGAACAAAAGGTTGGATGGATAGACGGAAAGATCATCGTATCTGAGTTGTATTCGATTATATCGTGATGACGTTCATATAGAAATACTCACCAGGTTACTGTTCTTTCGTTATACATATGAGCAACCGAATCGAACAGAAGGTTGAATGGGTAGTATCTGAGTTGTATTCGATGATATCGTGATGATGTTTATATAGCGATACTCACCAAGTAACTGTTCTTTCGTTTTACATAAATGCGACCGAATCGAGCAGGAGGTTGAATGGATAGATTGAAAATTCATCGTATCTGGGTTGTATTCGATTATGTTCATATAGTTATACTCACCAGGTAACTGTTTTTCCGTTATACATAAGAACGACTGAATTGAACATAAGGTTGAATATATAGACTAAATAATAATCGTATCTGGGGTTGTATTCGAGTATATCGTGATGATTATCATATAGTATGTCTCACAAGGTAACAGTTCTTTCGTTAAACATACGAGCAACCGAATCGAACAGAAAGTTGAATGGATAGACTGAACAATCAATGTATCTGGGTGGTAGTCGATTATATCGCAATTCTGTATATATAGTGATACTTACCAGGTGACGATACTTCCGTTACACATACTAGCGACTGAATCAAACAGAATGTTGAATGGTTAGACGAAACGATAATTGTATCTGAGTTGAATTCGATGATATCGTGATGATGTTTATATAGCAATACTTACTAGGTAACTGTCCTTCCGTTTTACATACAAGCGACCGAATCGAGCAGAAGGTTAAATGGATAGATTGAACAATCATCGTATCTGAGTTGTATTCGATTATGTTTATATAGTTATACTCACCAGGCACCTGTTCTTTCGTTATACATACGAGCAAACCAATCGAACATAAGGTTGAATGGATAGATTGAACAATCATCGTATCTGAGTTGTATTCGATTATGTTTATAAAGTTATACTCACCAGGTAACTGTTCTTCCGTTATACATACGAGCGACTGAATTGAACAGAAGGTTGAATGTATAGACTAAACAATGATCCTGTCTGGGGTTGTATTCGATTATATCGTGATGATGTTTATATAGTTATACTCACCAGGTAACTGTTCTTCAGTTATACATAAGAGCGGCTGAACTGAACAGAAGGTTGAATGGATAGACAAAACGATAATTGTAACTGAGTTGTATTCGATTATATCGTGGTAATGTTTATATAGTAATACTCACCAGGTGACTGTTCTTGCGTTATACGTACGAGCGACCAAATCGAACAGAAGGTTGGATGGATAGACGGAATGATCATTGTATCTGAGTTGTATTCGATTATATCGTGATGAAGTTCATATGGAAATACTCACCAGGTTACTGTTCTTTCGTTATACATACGAGCACTCGAATCGAACAGAAAGTTGAATGGATAGTATCTGGGTTGTATTCGATTATGATGTTATGCTGTGTATATAGTTATACACACTAGGTGACGGTATTCCCGTTTTACATACGAACGACCGAAACGAACAGAAAGTTGAATGGATAGATTGAACAATCAATGTATCTGGGTGGTCTCCGATTATATCGCAATACTGTATATATAGTGATACTTACCAGGTGACGGTACTTCCGTTACACATACTATCGACTGAATCGAACAGAAGGTTAAATGGTTAGACGAAACGATAATTGTATCTCTGAGTTGTATTCGATGATATCGTGATGATGTTTATATAGCAATACTCACCAGGTAACTGTTCTTCCGTTTTACATACAAGTGGCCGAATCGAGCAGAAGGTTGAATTCAGTATAGATTGAACAATCGTCGTATCTGGGTTGTATTCGATTATGTTTATATAGTTATACTCACCAGGTAACTGTTCCTCCGTTATACATACGAGCAACCGAATCGAACAGAAGGTTGAATGGATAGTATCTGGGTTGTATTCGATTATGATGTTATGCTGTGTATATAGTTATACACATTAGGTGACGGTATTTCCGTTTTACATACGAGCGACCAAAACGAACAGAAAGTTGAATGGATAGACTGAACAATCAATGTATCTGGGTGGTATCCGATTATATCGCAATACTGTATATATAGTGATACTTACCAGGTGACGGTACTTCCGTTACACATACTAGCGACTGAATCGAACAGAAGGTTAAATGGTTAGACGAAACGATAATTGTATCTCTGAGTTGTATTCGATGATATCGTGATGATGTTTATATAGCAATACTTACCAGGTAACTGTCCTTCCGTTTTACATACAAGCGACCGAATCGAGCTGAAGGTTAAATGGATAGATTGAACAATAATCGTATCTGAGTTGTATTCGATTATGTTTATATAGTTATACTCACCAGGTACCTGTTCTTTCGTTATACATACGAGCAACCCAATCGAACATAAGGTTGAATGGATAGATTTAACAATCATCGTATCTGAGTTGTATTCGATTATGTTTATATAGTTATACTCACCAGGTAACTGTTCTTCCGTTATACATACGAGCGACTGAATTGAACAGAAGGTTGAATGTATAGACTAAACAATGATCCTATCTGGGGTTGTATTCGATTATATCGTGATGATGTTTATATAGTTATACTCACCAGGTAACTGTTCTCCAGTTATACATAAGAGCGGCTGAACTGAACAGAAGGTTGAATGGATAGACAAAACGATAATTGTAACTGAGTTGTATTCGATTATTACGTGGTAATGTTTATATAGTAATACTCACCAGGTGACTGTTCTTGCGTTATACGTACGAGCGACCAAATCGAACAGAATGTGACGGAATGATCATTGTATCTGAGTTGTATTCGATTATATCGTGATGAAGTTTATATGGAAATACTCACCAGGTTACTGTTCTTTCGTTATACATACGAGCAACCGAATCGAACAGAAGGTTGAATGGATAGTATCTGGGTTGTATTCGATTATGATGTTATGCTGTGTATATAGTTATACACAATTAGGTGACGGTATTCCCGTTTTACATACGAACGACCTAAACGAACAGAAAGTTGAATGGATAGACTGAACAATCAATGTATCTGGGTGGTATCCGATTATATCGCAATACTGTATATATAGTGATACTTACCAGGTGACGGTACTTCCGTTACACATACTAGCGACTGAATCGAACAGAAGGTTAAATGGTTAGACGAAACGATAATTGTATCTCTGAGTTGTATTCGATGATATCGTGATGAAGTTTATATAGCAATACTCACCAGGTAACTGTTCTTCCGTTTTACATACAAGCGGCCGAATCGAGCAGAAGGTTGAATGGATAGATTGAACAATCATCGTATCTGAGTTGTATTCGATTATGTTTATATAGTTTTACTCACCAGGTAACTGTTCTTCCGTTATACATACGAGCAACCGAATCGAACAGAAGGTTGAATGGATAGTATCTGGGTTGTATTCGATTATGATGTTATGCTGTGTATATAGTTATACACACTAGGTGACGGTATTCCCGTTTTACATACGAACGACCGAAACGAACAGAAAGTTGAATGGATAGACTGAACAATCAATGTATCTGGGTAGTATCCGATTATATCGCAATACTGTATATATTGTGATACTTACCAGGTGACGGTACTTCCGTTACACATACTAGCGACTGAATCGAACAGAAGGTTAAATGGTTAGACGAAACGATAATTGTATCTTTGAGTTGTATTCGATGATATCGTGATGATGTTTATATAGCAATACTCACCAGGTAACTGTTCTTCCGTTTTACATACAAGCGGCCTAATCGAGCA
Source organism: Chrysomela aeneicollis (assembly GCA_029955515.1). Taxonomy (NCBI): domain Eukaryota; kingdom Metazoa; phylum Arthropoda; class Insecta; order Coleoptera; family Chrysomelidae; genus Chrysomela; species Chrysomela aeneicollis. The sequence continues at coordinate 11,502,479 of JARUHQ010000017.1, forward strand.
GAAGGTTGAATTCAGTATAGATTGAACAATCGTAGTATCGAGGTTGTATTCGATTATGTTTATATAGTTATACTCACCAGGTACCTGTTCTTTCGTTATACATACGAGCAACCCAATCGAACATAAGGTTGAATGGATAGATTAAACAATCATCGTATCTGAGTTGTATTCGATTATGTTTATATAGTTATACTCACCAGGTAACTGTTCTTCCGTTATACATACGAGCGACTGAATTGAACAGAAGGTTGAATGTATAGACTAGACAATGATCCTATCTGGGGTTGTATTCGATTATATCGTGATGATGTTTATATAGTTATACTCACCAGGTAACTGTTCTCCAGTTATACATGAGAGCGGCTGAACTGAACAGAAGGTTGAATGGATAGACAAAACGATAATTGTAACTGAGTTGTATTCGATTATATCGTGGTAATGTTTATATAGTAATACTCACCAGATGACTGTTCTTCGTTATACGTACGAGCGACCAAATCGAACAGAAGGTTGGATGGATAGACGAAATGATCATTGTATCTGAGTTGTATTCGATTATATCGTGATGAAGTTCATATGGAAATACTCACCAGGTTACTGTTCTTTCGTTATACATACGAGCAACCGAATCAAACAGAAGTTTGAATGGATAGTATCTGGGTTGTATTTGATTATATCGTGATTATTATCATATAGTATGTCTAACCAGGTAACAGTTCTTCCGTTATACATACGAGCAACCGAATCGAACATAAGGTTGAATGGATAGATTGAACAATCATTGTATCTGGGTTGTCTCCGATTATGTCGTTATGCTGTATATTTAGTTACACCATGTAACGGTTCTTTCGTTACACATACGAGCGTCTGAATCGAACATAAGGATGGATGGTTAGACGGAACGATAATTGTAACTGAGTTGTATTCGATTATATCGTGATGACGTTCATATAGAAATACTCACCAGGTTACTGGTCTTTCGTTATACATACGAGCGACCGAAACGAACAGAAAGTTGAATGGATAGACTGAACAATCAATGTATCTGGGTGGTAGTCGATTATATCGAAATTCTGTATATATAGTGATACTAACCAGGTGACGATACTTCCGTTACACATACTAGCGACTGAATCGAACAGAATGTTGAATGGTTAGACGAAACGATAATTGTATCTGAGTTGAATTCGATGATATCGTGATGATGTTTATATAGCAATACTTACCAGGTAACTGTCCTTCCGTTTTACATACAAGCGACCGAATCGAGCAGAAGGTTAAATGGATAGATTGAACAATCATCGTATCTGAGTTGTATTCGATTATGTTTATATAGTTATACTCACCAGGTACCTGTTTATTCGTTATACATACGAGCAACCCAATCGAACATAAGGTTGAATGGATAGATTAAACAATCATCGTATCTGAATGTATTCGATTATGTTTATATAGTTATACTCACCAGGTAACTGTTCTTCCGTTATACATACGAGTGACTGAATTGAACAGAAGGTTGAATGTATAGACTAAACAATGATCCTATCTGGGGTTGTATTCGATTATATCGTGATGATGTTTATATAGTTATACTCACCAGGTAACTGTTCTACAGTTATACATAAGAGCGGCTGAACTGGACAGAAGGTTGAATGGATAGACAAAACGATAATTGTAACTGAGTTGTATTCGATTATATCGTGGTAATGTTTATATAGTAATACTCCCCAGGTGACTGTTCTTGCGTTATACGTACGAGCGACCAAATCGAACAGAAGGTTGGATGGATAGACGGAATGATCATTGTATCTGAGTTGTATTCGATTATATCGTGATGAAGTTTATATGAAAATACTCACCAGGTTACTGTTCTTTCGTTATACATACGAGCAACCGAATCGAACAGAAGGTTGAATGGATAGTATCTGGGTTGTATTCGATTATGATGTTATGCTGTGTATATAGTTATACACACTAGGTGACGGTATTCCCGTTTTACATACGAACGACCGAAACGAACAGAAAGTTGAATGGATAGACTGAACAATCAATGTATCTGGGTGGTATCCGATTATATCGCAATACTGTATATATAGTGATACTTACCAGGTGACGGTACTTCCGTTACACATACTAGCGACTGAATCGAACAGAAGGTTAAATGGTATGACGAAACGATAATTGTATCTCTGAGTTGTATTCGATGATATCGTGATGATGTTTATATAGCAATACTCACCAGGTAACTGTTCTTCCGTTTTACATACAAGCGGCCGAATCGAGCAGAAGGTTGAATTCAGTATAGATTGAACAATCGTCGTATCTGGGTTGTATTCGATTATGTTTATATAGTTATACTCACCAGGTACCTGTTCTTTCGTTATACATACGAGCAACCCAATCGAACATAAGGTTGAATGGATAGATTAAACGATCATCGTATCTGAGTTGTATTCGATTATGTTTATATAGTTATACTCACCAGGTAACTGTTCTTCCGTTATACATACGAGCGACTGAATTGAACAGAAGGTTGAATGTATAGACTAAACAATGATCCTTTCTGGGGTTGTATTCGATAATATCGTGTTGATGTTTATATAGTTATACTCACCAGGTAACTGTTCTCCAGTTATACATAAGAGCGGCTGAACTGAACAGAAGGTTGAATGGATAGACAAAACGATAATTGTACCTGAGTTGTATTCGATTATATCGTGTTAATGTTTATATAGTAATACTCACCAGGTGACTGTTCTTGCGTTATACGTACGAGCGACCAAATCGAACAGACGGTTGGATGAATAGACGGAATGATCATTGTATCTGAGTTGTATTCGATTATATCGTGATGAAGTTCATATGGAAATACTCACCAGGTTACTGTTCTCTCGTTATACATACGAGCAACCGAATCGAACAGAAGGTTGAATGGATAGTATCTGGGTTGTATAAGATTATGATGTTATGCTGTGTATATAGTTATACACACCAGGTGACGGTATTGCCGTTTTACATACGAACGACTGAAACGAACAGAAAGTTGAATGGATAGACTGAACAATCAATGTATCTGGGTGGTATCCGATTATATCGCAATACTGTATATATAGTGATACTTACCAGGTGACGGTACTTCCGTTACACATACTAGCGACTGAATCAAACAGAAGGTTAAATGGTTAGCCAAAACGATAATTGTATCTCTGAGTTGTATTCGATGATATCGTGATGATGTTTATATAGCAATACTCACCAGGTAACTGTTCTTTCGTTTTACATACAAGCGGCCGAATCGAGCAGAAGGTTGAATTCAGTATAGATTGAACAATCGTCGTATCTGGGTTGTATTCGATTATGTTTATATAGTTATACTCACCAGGTACCTGTTCTTTCGTTATACATACGAGCAACCCAATCGAACATAAGATTGAATAAATAGATTAAACAATCATCGTATCTGAGTTGTATTCAATTATGTTTATATAGTTATACTCACCAGGTAACTGTTCTTCCGTTTTACATACAAGCGACCGAATCGAGCGGAAGCTTAAATTCAGTATAGATTGAACAGTCATCGTATCTGAGTTGTATTCGATTATGTTCATATAGTTATACTCACCAGGTAACTGTTCTTCCGTTATACATACGAGCGACTGAATTGAACAGAAGGTTGAATGGATAGACTAAATAATAATCGTATCTGGGGTTATATTCGATTATATCTTGATAATGTTCATATAGTTATACTCACCAGGAAACTGTTCTCCAGTTATACATAAGAGCGACTGAACTGAACAGAAGGTTGAATGGATAGACTGCACAATCATCGTATCTGGGTTGTATTTGATTATATCGTGATTATTATCATATGATATGTCTAACCAGGTAACAGTTCTTTCGTTATACATACGAGCAACCGAATCGAACATAAGGTTGAATGGATAGATTGAACAATCAATGTATCTGGGTTGTCTCCGATTATATCGTTATGCTGTATATTTAGTTACACCTACCATGTAACGGTTCTTTCGTTACACATACGAGCGTCTGAATCGAACATAAGGTTGGATGGTTAGACGGAACGATAATTGTAACTGAGTTGTATTCGATTATATCGTGGTGATGTTTATATAGTAAAACTCACCAGGTGACTGTTCTTGCGTTATACATACGAGCGACCCAATCGAACATAAGGTTGGATGGATAGACGGAATGATCATTGTATCTGAGTTGTATTCGATTACATCGTGATGACATTCATATAGAAATACTCACCAGGTTACTGGTCTTTCGTTATACATACGAGCGACCGAAACGAACAGAAAGTTGAATGGATAGACTGAACAATCAATGTATCTGAATGGTAGTCGATTATATCGCAATTCTGTATATATAGTGATACTTACCAGGTGACGATACTTCCGTTACACATACTAGCGACTGAATCGAACAGAATGTTGATTGGTTAGACGAAACGATAATTGTATCTGAGTTGAATTCGATGATATCGTGATGATGTTTATATAGCAATACTTACCAGGTAACTGTCCTTCCGTTTTACATACAAGCGACCGAATCGAGCAGAAGGTTAAGGATAGATTGAACAATCATCGTATCTGAGTTGTATTCGATTATGTTTATATAGTTATACTCACCAGGTACCTGTTCTTTCGTTATACATACGAGCAACCCAATCGAACATAAGGTTGAATGGATAGATTAAACAATCATCGTATCTGAGTTGTATTCGATTATGTTTATATAGTTATACTCACCAGGTAACTGTTCTTCCGTTATACATACGAGCGACTGAATTGAACAGAAGGTTGAATGTATAGACTAAACAATGATCCTATCTGGGGTTGTATTCGATTATATCGTGATGATGTTTATATAGTTATACTCACCAGGTAACTGTTCTCCAGTTATACATAAGAGCGGCTGAACTGAACAGAAGGTTGAATGGATAGACAAAACGATAATTGTAACTGAGTTGTATTCGATTATATCGTGGTAATGTTTATATAGTAATACTCACCAGGTGACTGTTCTTGCGTTATACGTACGAGCGACCAAATCGAACAGAAGGTGACGGAATGATCATTGTATCTGAGTTGTATTCGATTATATCGTGATGAAGTTCATATGGAAATACTCACCAGGTTACTGTTCTTTCGTTATACATACGAGCAACCGAATCGAACAGAAGGTTGATTGGATAGTATCTGGGTTGTATTCGATTATGATGTTATGCTGTGTATATAGTTATACACACTAGGTGACGGTATTACCGTTTTACATACGAACGACCGAAACGAACAGAAAGTTGAATGGATAGACTGAACAATCAATGTATCTGGGTGGTATCCGATTATATCGTAATACTGTATATATAGTGATACTCACCAGGTGACGGTACTTCCGTTACACATACCAGCGACTGAATCGAACAGAAGGTTAAATGGTTGGACGAATTGATAATTGTATCTCTGAGTTGTATTCGATGATATCGTGATGATGTTTACCACCAGGTAACTTTTCTTATATAGTATGTCTAACCAGGTAACAGTTCTTTCGTTATACATACGAGCAACCGAATCGAACATAAGGTTGAATGGATAGATTGAACAATCATTGTATCTGGGTTGTCTCCGATTATATCGTTATGCTGTATATTTAGTTACACCTACCATGTAACCGTTCTTTCGTTACACATACGAGCGTCTGAATCGAACATAAGGTTGGATGGTTAGACGGAACGATAATTGTAACTGAGTTGTATTCGATTATATCGTGGTGATGTTTATATAGTGAAACTCACCAGGTGACTGTTCTTGCGTTATACATACGAGCGACCCAATCGAACATAAGGTTGGATGGATAGACGGAATGATCATTGTATCTGAGTTGTATTCGATTATATCGTGATGACGTTCATATAGAAATACTCACCAGGTTACTGGTCTTTCGTTATACATACGAGCGACCAAAACGAACAGAAAGTTGAATGGATAGACTGAACAATCAATGTATCTGGGTTGTAGTCGATTATATCGCAATTCTGTACATATAGTGATACTTACCAGGTGACGATACTTCCGTTACAAATACTAGCGACTGAATCGAACAGAATGTTGAATGGTTAGACGAAACGATAATTGTATCTGAGTTGAATTCGATGATATCGTGATGATGTTTATATAGCAATACTTACCAGGTAACTGTCCTTCCGTTTTACATACAAGCGACCGAATCGAGCAGAAGGTTAAGGATAGATTGAACAATCATCGTATCTGAGTTGTATTCGATTATGTTTATATGGTTATACTCACCAGGTACCTGTTCTTTCGTTATAAATACGAGCAACCCAATCGAACATAAGGTTGAATGGATAGATTAAACAATCATCGTATCTGAGTTGTATTCGATTATGTTTATATAGTTATACTCACCAGGTAACTGTTATTCCGTTATACATACGAGCGACTGAATTGAAAAGAAGGTTGAATGTATAGACTAAACAATGATCCTATCTGGGGTTGTATTCGATTATATCGTGATGATGTTTATATAGTTATACTCACCAGGTAACTGTTCTCCAGTTATACATAAGAACGGCTGAACTGAACAGAAGGTTGAATGGATAGACAAAACGATATTTGTAACTGAGTTGTATTCGATTATATCGTGGTAATGTTTATATAGTAATACTCACCAGGTGACTGTTCTTGCGTTATACGTACGAGCGACCAAATCGAACAGAAGGTGACGGAATGATCATTGTATCTGAGTTGTATTCGATTATATCGTGATGAAGTTCATATGAAAATACTCACCAGGTTACTGTTCTTTCGTTATACATACGAGCAACCGAATCGAACAGAAGGTTGAATGGATAGTATCTGGGTTGTATTCGATTATGATGTTATGCTGTGTATATAGTTATACACACTAGGTGACGGTATTCTAGTTTTACATACGAACGACCGAAACGAACAGAAAGTTGAATGGATAGACTGAACAATCAATGTATCTGGGTGGTTTCCGATTATATCGTAATACTGTATATATAGTGATACTTACCAGGTGACGGTACTTCCGTTACACATACTAGCGACTGAATCGAGCAGAAGGTTGAATGGTTAGACGATAATTGTATCTCTGAGTTGTATTCGATGATATCGTGATGATGTTTATATAGCAATACTCACCAGGTAACTATTCTTCCGTTTTACATACGAGCGGCCGAATCGAGCAGAAGGTTGAATTCAGTATAGATTGAACAATCGTCGTATCTGGGTTGTATTCGATTATGTTTATATAGTTATACTCACCAGGTAACTGTTCTTCCGTTATACATACGAGCAACCGAATCGAACAGAAAGTTGAATGGATAGTATCTGGGTTGTATTCGATTATGATGTTATGCTGTGTATATAATTATACACACTAGGTGACGGTATTCCCGTTTTACATACGAACGACCGAAACGAACAGAAAGTTGAATGGATAGACTGAACAATCAATGTATCTGGGTGGTATCCGATTATATCGCAATACTGTATATATTGTGATACTTACCAGGTGACGGTACTTCCGTTACACATACTAGCGACTGAATCGAACAGAAGGTTAAATGGTTAGACGAAACGATAATTGTATCTCTGAGTTGTATTCGATGATATCGTGATGATGTTTATATAGCAATACTCACCAGGTAACTGTTCTTCCGTTTTACATACAAGCGGCCGAATCGAGCAGAAGGTTGAATTCAGTATAGATTGAACAATCATCGTATCTGGGTTGTATTCGATTATGTTCATATATTTATACTCACCAGGTAACTGTTCTTCCGTTATACATACGAGCGACTGAATTGAACAGAAGGTTGAATGGATAGACTAAACAATAATCGTATCTGGGGTTGTATTCGATTATATCTTGATAATGTTCATATAGTTATACTCACCAGGAAACTGTTCTCCAGTTATACATAAGAGCGACTGAACTGAACAGAAGGTAGAATGGATAGACTGCACAATCATCGTATCTGGGTTGTATTTGATTATATCGTGATTATTATCATATAGTATGTCTAACCAGGTAACAGTTCTTCCGTTATACATACGAGCAACCGAATCGAACATAAGGTTGAATGGATAGATTGAACAATCATTGTATCTGGGTTGTCTCCGATTATATCGTTATGATGTATATTTAGTTACACCTACCATGTAACGGTTCTTTCGTTACACATACGAGCGTCTGAATCGAACATAAGGTTGGATGGTTAGACGGAACGCAAATTGTAACTGAGTTGTATTCGATTATATCGCGGTGATGTTTATATAGTAAAACTCACCAGGTTACTGGTCTTTCGTTATACATACGAGCGACCGAAACGAACAGAAAGTTGAATGGATAGACTGAACAATCAATTTATCTGGGTGGTATTCGATTATATCGCAATACTGTATATATAGTGATACTTACCAGGTGACAGTACTTCCGTTAAACGTACTAGCGACTGAATCGAACAGAAGGTTAATTGGTTAGACGAAACGATAATTGTATCTCTGAGTTGTATTCGATGATATCGTGATGATGTTTATATAGCAATACTCACCAGGTAACTGTTCTTCCGTTTCACATACAAGCGGCCGAATCGAGCAGAAGGTTGAATTCAGTATAGATTGAACAATCGTCGTATCTGGGTTGTATTCGATTATGTTTATATAGTTATACTCACCAGGTAACTGTTCTCCAGTTATACATAAGAGCGGCTGAACTGAACAGAAGGTTGAATGGATAGACAAAACGATAATTGTACCTGAGTTGTATTCGATTATATCGTGGTAATATTTATATAGTAATACTCACCAGGTGACTGTTCTTGCGTTATACGTAAGAGCGACCAAATCGAACAGAAGGTTGGATGGATAGACGGAATGATCATTGTATCTGAGTTGTATTTGATCATATCGTGATGAAGTTCATATGGAAATACTCACCAGGTTACTGTTCTTTCGTTATACATACGAGCAACCGAATCGAACAGAAGGTTGAATGGATAGTATCTGGGTTGTATTCGATTATGATGTTATGCCGTGTATATGGTTATACACACTAGGTGACGGTATTCCCGTTTTACATACGAACGACTTAGAAAGTTGAATGGATAGACTGAACAATCAATGTATCTGGGTGGTATCCGATTATATCGCAATACTGTATATATAGTGATACTTACCAGGTGACGGTACTTCCGTTACACATACTAGCGACTGAATCGAACAGAAGGTTTAATGGTTAGACGAAACGATAATTGTATCTCTGAGTTGTATTCGATGATATCGTGATGATGTTTATATAGCAATACTCACCAGGTAACTGTTCTTCCGTTTTACATACAAGCGGCCGAATCGAGCAGAAGGTTGAATTCAGTATAGATTGAACAATCGTCGTATCTGGGTTGTATTCGATTATGTTTATATAGTTATACTCACCAGGTACCTGTTCTTTCGTTATACATACGAGCAACCCAATCAAACATAAGGTTGAATGGATAGATTAAACAATCATCGTATCTGAGTTGTATTCGATTATGTTTATATAGTTATACTCACCAGGTAACTGTTCTTCCGTTATACATACGAGCGACTGAATTGAACAGAAGGTTGAATGTATAGACTGAACAATGATCCTATCTGGGGTTGTATTCGATTATATCGTGATGATGTTTATATAGTTATACTCACCAGGTAACTGTTTTCCAGTTATACATAAGAGCGGCTGAACTGAACAGAAGGTTGAATGGATAGACAAAACGATAATTGTAACTGAGTTATATCCAATTATATCGTGGTAATGTTTATATAGTAATACTCACCAGGTGACTGTTCTTGCGTTATACGTACGAGCGACCAAATCGAACAGAAGGTTGGATGTATATACGGAATGATCCTTGTATCTGAGTTGTATTCGATTATATCGTGATGAAGTTCATATGGAAATACTCACCAGGTTACTGTTCTTTCGTTATACATACGAGCAACCGAATCGAACAGAAGTTTGAATGGATAGTATCTGGGTTGTATTTGATTACATCGTGATTATTATCATATAGTATGTCTAACCAGGTAACAGTTCTTCCGTTATACATACGAGCAACCGAATCGAACATAAGGTTGAATGGATAGATTGAACAATCATTGTATCTGGGTTGTCTCCGATTATATCGTTATGCTGTATATTTAGTTACTCCTACCATGTAACGGTTCTTTCGTTACACATACGAGCGTCTGAATCGAACATAAGGTTGGATGGTTAGACGGAACGATAATTGTAACTGAGTTGTATTCGATTATATCGTGGTGATGTTTATATAGTAAAACTCACCAGGTGACTGTTCTTGCGAGCGACCCAATCGAACATAAGGTCGGATGGATAGACGGAATGATCATTGTATCTGAGTTGTATTCGATTATATCGTGATGACGTTCATATAGAAATACTCACCAGGTTACTGGTCTTTCGTTATACATACGAGCGACCGAAACGAACAGAAAGTTGAATGGATAGACTGAACAATCAATGTATCTGGGTGGTAGTCGATTATATCGCAATTCTGTATATATAGTGTTACTTACCAGGTGACGATACTTCCGTTGCACATACTAGCGACTGAATCGAACAGAATGTTGAATGGTTAGACGAAACGATAATTGTATCTGAGTTGAATTCGATGATATCGTGATGATGTTTATATAGCAATACTTACCAGGTAACTGTCCTTCCGTTTTACATACAAGCGACCGAATCGAGCAGAAGGTTAAATGGATAGATTGAACAATCATCGTATCTGAGTTGTATTCGATTATGTTTATATAGTTATACTCACCAGGTACCTGTTCTTTCGTTATACATACGAGCAACCCAATCGAACATAAGGTTGAATGGATAGATTAAACAATCATCGTATCTGAGTTTTATTCGATTATGTTTATATAGTTATACTCACCAGGTAACTGTTCTTCCGTTATACATACGAGCGACTGAATTGAACAGAAGGTTGAATGTATAGACTAAACAATGATCCTATCTGGGGTTGTATTCGATTATATCGTGATGATGTTTATATAGTTATACTCACCAGGTAACTGTTCTACAGTTATACATAAGAGCGGCTGAACTGAACAGAAGGTTGAATGGATAGACAAAACGATAATTGTAACTGAGTTGTATTCGATTAAATCGTGGTAATGTTTATATAGTAATACTCACAAGGTGACTGTTCTTGCGTTATACGTACGAGCGACCAAATCGAACAGAAGGTTGGATGGATAGACGGAATGATCATTGTATCTGAGTTGTATTCGATTATGTCGTGATGAAGTTCATATGGAAATACTCACCAGATTACTGTTCTTTCGTTATACATACGAGCAACCGCATCGAACAGAAGGTTGAATGGATAGTATCTGGGTTGTATTCGATTATGATGTTATGCTGTGTATATAGTTATACACACTAGGTGACGGTATTCCCGTTTTAGATACGAACGACCGAAACGAACAGAAAGTTGAATGGATAGACTGAACAATCAATGTATCTGGGTGGTATCCGATTATATCGCAATACTGTATATATAGTGATACTTACCAGGTGACGGTACTTCCGTTGCACATACTAGCGACTGAATCGAACAGAATGTTGAATGGTTAGACGAAACGATAATTGTATCTGAGTTGAATTCGATGATATCGTGATGATGTTTATATAGCAATACTTACCAGGTAACTGTCCTTCCGTTTTACATACAAGCGACCGAATCGAGCAGAAGGTTAAATGGATAGATTGAACAATCATCGTATCTGAGTTGTATTCGATTATGTTTATATAGTTATACTCACCAGGTACCTGTTCTTTCGTTATACATACGAGCAACCCAATCGAACATAAGGTTGAATGGATAGATTAAACAATCATCGTATCTGAGTTTTATTCGATTATGTTTATATAGTTATACTCACCAGGTAACTGTTCTTCCGTTATACATACGAGCGACTGAATTGAACAGAAGGTTGAATGTATAGACTAAACAATGATCCTATCTGGGGTTGTATTCGATTATATCGTGATGATGTTCATATAGTTATACTCACCAGGTAACTGTTCTACAGTTATACATAAGAGCGGCTGAACTGAACAGAAGGTTGAATGGATACACAAAACGATAATTGTAACTGAGTTGTATTCGATTAAATCGTGGTAATGTTTATATAGTAATACTCACAAGGTGACTGTTCTTGCGTTATACGTACGAGCGACCAAATCGAACAGAAGGTTGGATGGATAGACGGAATGATCATTGTATCTGAGTTGTATTCGATTATGTCGTGATGAAGTTCATATGGAAATACTCACCAGATTACTGTTCTTTCGTTATACATACGAGCAACCGCATCGAACAGAAGGTTGAATGGATAGTATCTGGGTTGTATTCGATTATGATGTTATGCTGTGTATATAGTTATACACACTAGGTGACGGTATTCCCGTTTTACATACGAACGACCGAAACGAACAGAAAGTTGAATGGATAGACTGAACAATCAATGTATCTGGGTGGTATCCGATTATATCGCAATACTGTATATATAGTGATACTTACCAGGTGACGGTACTTCCGTTACACATACTAGCGACTGAATCGAACAGAAGGTTAAATGGTTAGACGAAACGATAATTGTATCTCTGAGTCGTATTCGATGATATCGTGATGATGTTTATATAGCAATACTCACCAGGTAACTGTTCTTCCGTTTTACATACAAGCGGCCGAATCGAGCAGAAGGTTGAATTCAGTATAGATTGAACAATCGTCGTATCTGGGTTGTATTCGACTATGTTTATATAGTTATACTCACCAGGTACCTGTTCTTTCGTTATACATACGAGCAACCCAATCGAACATAAGGTTGAATGGATAGATTAAACAATCATCGTATCTGAGTTGTTTTCGATTATGTTTATATAGTTATAATCATCAGGTAACTGTTCTTCCGTTATACATACGAGCGACTGAATTGAACAGAAGGTTGAATGTATCGACTAAACAATGATCCTATCTGGTGTTGTATTCGATTATGTTGTGATGATGTTTATATAGTTATACTCACCAGGTAACTGTTCTCCAGTTATACATAAGAGCGGCTGAACTGAACAGAAGGTTGAATGGATAGACAAAACGATAATTGTAACTGAGTTGTATTCGACTATATCGTGGTAATGTTTATATAGTAATACTCACCAGGTGACTGTTCTTGCGTTATACGTACGAGCGACCAAATCGAACAAAAGGTTGGATGGATAGACGGAATGATCATTGTATCTGGGTTGTATTTGATTATATCGTGATTATTATCATATAGTATGTCTAACCAGGTAACAGTTCTTCCGTTATACATACGAGCAACAGAATCGAACATAAGGTTGAATGGATAGATTGAACAATCATTGTATCTGGGTTGTCTCCGATTATATCGTTATGCTGTATATTTAGTTACACCAACCATGTAACGGTCCTTTCGTTACACATACGAGCGACCGAATCGAACAGAATGTTGAATGGTTAGACGAAACGATAATTGTATCTGAGTTGAATTCGATGATTTCGTGATGATGTTTATATAGCAATACTCACCAGGTAACTGTTCTTCCGTTTTACATACAAGCGACCGAATCGAGCAGAAGGTTAAATGGATAGATTGAACAATCATCGTATCTGAGTTGTATTCGATTATGTTCATATGGTTATACTCACCAGGTACCTGTTCTTTCGTTATACATACGAGCAACCCAATCGAACATAAGGTTGAATGGATAGATTAAACAATCATCGTATCTGAGTTGTATTCGATTATGTTTATATAGTTATACTCACCAGGTAACTGTTCTCCAGTTATACATAAGAGCGGCTGAACTGAACAGAAGGTTGAATGGATAGACGATACGATAATTGTAACTGAGTTGTATTCGATTATATCGTGGTAATGTTTATATAGTAATACTCACCAGGTGACTGTTCTTGCGATATACGTACGAGCGACCAAATCGAACAGAAGGTTGGATGGATAGACGGAATGATCATTGTATCTGAGTTGTATTCGACTATATCGTGATGAAGTTCATATGGAAATACTCAAAAGGTTACTGTTCTTTCGTTATACATACGAGCAACCCAATCGAACATAAGGTTGAATGGATATATTAAACAATCATCGTATCTGAGTTGTATTCGATTATGTTTATATAGCTTGAACAATCATCGTATCTGGGTTGTATTCGATTATGTTCATATAGTTATACTCACCAGGTAACTGTTCTTCCGTTATACATAAGAGCGACTGAACTGAACAGAAGGTTGAATGGATAGACTGCACAATCATCGTATCTGGGTTGTATTTGATTATATCGTGATTATTATCATATAGTATGTCTAACCAGGTAACAGTTCTTCCGTTATACATACGAGCAACCGAATCGAACATAAGGTTGAATGGATAGATTGAACAATCATTGTATCTGGGTTGTCTCCGATTATATCGTTATGCTGTATATTTAGTTACACCTACCATGTAACGGTTCTTTCGTTACACATAAGAGCGTCTGAATCGAACATAAGGTTGGATGGTTAGACGGAACGATAATTGTTACTGAGTTGTATTCGATTATATCGTGGTGATGTTTATATAGTAAAATTCACCAGGTGACTGTTCTTGCGTTATACATACGAGCGACATAATCGAACATAAGGTTGGATGGATAGACGGAATGATCATTGTATCTGAGTTGTATTCGATTATATCGTGATGACGTTCATATAGAAATACTCACCAGCTTACTGGTCTTTCGTTATTCATACGAGCGACCGAAACGAACAGAAAGTTGAATGGATAGACTGAACAATCAATGTATCTGGGTGGTAGTCGATTATATCGCAATTCTGTATATATAGTGATACTTACCAGGTGACGATACTTCCGTTACACATACTAGCGACTGAATCGAACAGAATGTTGAATGGTTAGACGAAACGATAATTGTATCTGAGTTGAATTCGATGATATCGTGATGATGTTTATATAGCAATACTTACCAGGTAACTCTCCTTCCGTTTTACATACAAGCGACCGAATCGAGCATAAGGTTGAATGGATGGATTGAACAATCATCGTATCTGAGTTGTATTCGATTATGTTTATATAGTTATACTCACCAGGTACCTGTTCTTTCGTTATACATACGAGCAACCCAATCGAACATAAGGTTGAATGGATAGATTAAACAATCATCGTATCTGAGTTGTATTCGATTATGTTTATATAGTTATACTCACCAGGTAACTGTTCTCCAGTTATACATAAGAGCGGCTGAACTGAACAGGAGGTTGAATGAATACACGAAACGATAATTGTAACTGAGTTGTATTCGATTATATCGTGGTAATGTTTATATAGTAATACTCACCAGGTGACTGTTCTTGCGATATACGTACGAGCGACCAAATCGAACAGAAGGTTGGATGGATAGACGGAATGATCATTGTATCTGAGTTGTATTCGATTATATCGTGATGAAGTTCATATGGAAATACTCACCAGGTTACTGTTCTTTCGTTATACATACGAGCAACCCAATCGAACATAAGGTTGAATGGATAGATTGAACAATCATTGTATCTGGGTTGTCTCCGATTATATCGTTATGCTGTATATTTAGTTACACCTACCATGTAACGGTTCTTTCGTTACACATACGAGCGTCTGAATCGAACATAAGGTTGGATGGTTAGACGGAACGATAATTGTAACTGAGTTGTATTCGATTATATCGTGGTGATGTTAATATAGTAGAACTCACCAAGTGACTGTTCTTGCGTTATACATACGAGCGACCCAATCGAACATAAGGTTGGATGGATAGACGGAATGATCATTGTATCTGAGTTGTATTCGATTATATCGTGATGAAGTTCATATGGAAATACTCACCAGGTTACTGTTCTTTCGTTATACATACGAGCAACCGAATCGAACAGAAGGTTGAATGGATAGAATCTGGGTTGTATTCGATTATGATGTTATGCTGTGTATATAGTTATACACACTAGGTGACGGTATTCCCGTTTTACATACAAGCGGCCGAATCGAGCAGAAGGTTGAATTCAGTATAGATTGAACAATCGTCGTATCTGGGTTGTATTCGATTATGTTTATATAGTTATACTCACCAGGTACCTGTTCTCTCGTTATACATACGAGCAACCCAATCGAACATAAGGTTGAATGGATAGATTAAACAATCATTGTATCTGAGTTGTGTTCGATTATGTTTATATACTTATACTCACCAGGTAACTGATCTTCCGTTATACATACGAGCGACTGAATTGAACAGGAGTTTGAATGTATAGACTAAACAATGATCCTATCTGGGGTTGTATTCGATTATATCGTGATGATGTTTATATAGTAATACTGACCAGGTGACTGTTCTTGCGTTATACGTACGAGCGACCAAATCGAACAGAAGGTTGGATGGATAGACGGAATGATCATTGTATCTGAGTTGTATTCGATTATATCGTGATGAAGTTCATATGGAAATACTCACCAGGTTACTGTTCTTTCGTTATACATACGAGCAACCGAATCGAACAGAAGTTTGAATGGATAGTATCTGGGTTGTATTTGATTATATCGTGATTATTATCATATAGTATGTCTAACCAGGTAACAGTTCTTCCGTTATACATACGAGCAACTGAATCGAACATAAGGTTGAATGGATAGATTGAACAATCATTGTATCTGGGTTGTCTCCGATTATATCGTTATGCTGTATATTTAGTTACACCTACCATGTAACGGTTCTTTCGTTACACATACGAGCGTCTGAATCGAACATAAGGTTGGATGGTTAGTCGGAACGATAATTGTAACTGAGTTGTATTCGATTATATCGTGGTGATGTTTATATAGTAAAACTCACCAGGTGACTGTTCTTGCGTTATACATACGATCGACCCAATCGAACATAAGGTTGGATGGATAGACGGAATGATCATTGTATCTGAGTTGTATTCGATTATATCAAGATGACGTTCATATAGAAATACTCACCAGGTTACTGGTCTTTCGTTATACATACGAGCGACCGAAACGAACAGAAAGTTGAATGGATAGACTGAACAATCAATGTATCTGGGTGGTAGTCGATTATATCGCAATTCTGTATATATAGTGATACTTACCAGGTGACGATACTTCCGTTACACATACTAGCGACTGAATCGAACAGAATTTTGAATGGTTAGACGAAACGATAATTGTATCTGAGTTGAATTCGATGATATCGTGATGATGTTTATATAGCAATACTTACCAGGTAATTGTCCTTCCGTTTTACATACAAGCGACCGAATCGAGCAGAAGGTTGAATGGATAGATTGAACAATCATCGTATCTGAGTTGTATTCGATTATGTTTATATAGTTATACTCACCAGGTACCTGTTCTTTCGTTATACATACGAGCAACCCAATCGAACATAAGGTTGAATGGATAGATTAAACAATCACCGTATCTGAGTTGTATTCGATTATGTTTATATAGTTATACTCACCAGGTAACTGTTCTCCAGTTATACATAAGAGCGGCTGAACTGAACAGAAGGTTGAATGGATAGACAAAACGATAATTGTAACTGAGTTGTATTCGATTATATCGTGATGATGTTTATATAGCAATACTCACCAGGTGACTGTTCTTGCGATATACGTACGAGCGACCAAATCGAACAGAAGGTTGGATGGATAGACGGAATGATCAATGTATCTGAGTTGTATTCGATTATATCGTGATGAAGTTCATATGGAAATACTCACCAGGTTACTGTTCTTTCGTTATACATACGAGCAACCGAGTCGAACAGAAGGTTGAATGGATAGTATCTGGGTTGTATTCGATTATGATGTTATGCTGTGTATATAGTTATACACACTAGGTGACGGTATTCCCGTTTTACATACGAACGACCGAAACGAACAGAAAGTTGAATGGATAGACTGAACAATCAATGTATCTGGGTGGTATCCGATTATATCGCAATACTGTATATATAGTGATACTTACCAGGTGACGGTACTTCCGTTACACATACTAGCGACTGAATCGAACAGAAGGTTAAATGGTTAGACGAAACGATAATTGTATCTCTGAGTTGTATTCGATGATATCGTGATGATGTTTATATAGCAATACTCACCAGGTAACTGTTCTTCCGTTTTACATACAAGCGGCCGAATCGAGCAGAAGGTTGAATTCAGTATAGATTGAACAATCGTCGTATCTTGGTTGTATTCGATTATATTTATATAGTTATACTCACCAGGTACCTGTTCTTTCGTTATACATACGAGCGACTGAATTGAACAGAAGGTTGAATGTATAGACTAAACAATGATCCTATCTGGGTTTGTATTCGATTATATCGTGATGATGTTTATATAGTTATTCTCACCTGGTAACTGTTCTCCAGTTATACTAAAGAGCGGCTGAACTGAACAGAAGGTTGAATGGATAGACAAAACGATAATTGTAACTGAGTTGTATTCGATTATATCGTGGTAATGTTTATATAGTAATACTCACCAGGTGACTGTTCTTGCGTTATACGTACGAGCGACCAAATCGAACAGAAGGTTGGATGGATAGACGGAATGATCATTGTATCTGAATTGTATTCGATTATATCGTGATGAAGTTCATATGGAAATACTCACCAGGTTACTGTTCTTTCGTTATACATACGAGCAACCGAATCGAACAGAAGTTTGAATGGATAGTATCTGGGTTGTATTTGATTATATCGTGATTATAATCATATAGTATGTCTAACCAGGTAACAGTTCTTCCGTTATACATACGAGCAACCGAATCGAACATAAGGTTGAATGGATAGATTGAACAATCATTGTATCTGGGTTGTCTCCGATTATATCGTTATGCTGTATATTTAGTTACACCTACCATGTAACGGTTCTTTCGTTACACATACGAGCGTCTGAATCGAACATAAGGTTGGATGGTTAGACGGAACGATAATTGTAACTGAGTTGTATTCGATTATATCGTGGTGATGTTTATATAGTAAAACTCACCAGGTGACTGTTCTTGCGTTATACATACGAGCGACCCAATCGAACATAAGGTTGGATGGATAGACGGAATGATCATTGTATCTGAGTTGTATTCGATTATATCGTGATGACGTTCATATAGAAATACTCACCAGGTTACTGGTCTTTCGTTATACATACGAGCAACCGAAACGAACAGAAAGTTGAATGGATAGACTGAACAATCAATGTATCTGGGTGGTAGTCGATTATATCGCAATTCTGTATATATAGTGATACTTACCAGGTGACGATACTTCCGTTACACATACTAGCGACTGAATCGAACAGAATGTTCAATGGTAAGACGAAACGATAATTGTATCTGAGTTGAATTCGATGATATCGTGATGATGTTTATATAGCAATACTAACCAGGTAACTGTCCTTCCGTTTTACATACAAGCGACCGAATCGAGCAGAAGGTTAAATGGATAGATTGAACAATCATCGTATCTGAGTTGTATTCGATTATGTTTATATAGATATACTCACCAGGTACCTGTTCTTTCGTTATACATACGAGCAACCCAATCGAACATAAGGTTGAATGGATAGATTAAACAATCATCGTATCTGAGTTGTATTCGATTATGTTTATATAGTTATACTCACCAGGTAACTGTTCTTCCGTTATACATACGAGCGACTGAATTGAACAGAAGGTTGAATGTATAGACTAAACAATGATCCTATCTGGGGTTGTATTCGATTATATCGTGACGATGTTTATATAGTTATACTCACCAGGTGACTGTTCTTGCGATATGCGTACGAGCGAACAAATCGAACAGAAGGTTGGATAGATAGACGGAATGATCATTGTATCTGAGTTGTATTCGATTATATCGTGATGAAGTTCATATGGAAATACTCACCAGGTTACTGTTCTTTCGTTATACATACGAGCAACCGAATCGAGCAGAAGGTTGAATGGATAGTATCTGGGTTGTATTCGATTATGATGTTATGCTGTGTATATGGTTATACACACTAGGTGACGGTATTCCCGTTTTACATACGAACGACCGAAACGAACAGAAAGTTGAATGGATAGACTGAACAATCAATGTATCTGGGTGGTATCCGATTATATCGCAATACTGTATATATAGTGATACTTACCAGGTGACGGTACTTCCGTTACACATACTAGCGACTGAATCGAACAGAAGGTTAAATGGTTAGACGAAACGATAATTGTATTTCTGAGTTGTATTCGATGATATCGTGATGATGTTTATATAGCAATACTCACCAGGTAACTGTTCTTCCGTTTTACATAAAAGCGGCCGAATCGAGCAGAAGGTTGAATTCAGTATAGATTGAACAATCGTCGTATCTGGGTTGTATTCGATTATGTTTATATAGTTATACTCACCAGGTAACTGTTCTTCCGTTATACATACGAGCGACTGAATTGAACAGAAGGTTGAATGTATAGACTAAACAATGATCCTATCTGGGGTTTTATTCGATTATATCGTGATGATGTTTATATAGTTATACTCACCAGGTAACTGTTATCCAGTTATACATAAGAGCGGCTGAACTTAACAGAAGGTTGAATGGATAGACAAAACGATAATTGTAACTGAGTTGTATTCGATTATATCGTGGTAATGTTTATATAGTAATACTCACCAGGTGACTGTTCTTGCGTTATACGTACGAGCGACCAAATCGAACAGACGGTTGGATGGATAGACGGAATGATCATTGTATCTGAGTTGTATTCGATTATATCGTGATGAAGTTCATATGGAAATACTCACCAGGTTACTGTTCTTTCGTTATACATACGAGCAACCGAATCGAACATAAGTTTGAATGGATAGTATCTGGGTTGTATTTGATTATATCGTAATTATTATCATATAGTATGTCTAACCAGGTAACAGTTCTTCCGTTATACATACGAGCAACCGAATCGAACATAAGGTTGAATGGATAGATTGAACAATCATTGTATCTGAGTTGTCTCCGATTATATCGTTATGCTGTATATTTAGTTACACCTACCATGTAACGGTTCTTTCGTTACACATACGAGCGTCTGAATCGAACATAAGGTTGGATGGTTAGACGGAACGATAATTGTATCTGATTTGAATTCGATGATATCGTGATGATGTTTATATAGCAATACTTACCAGGTAACTGTCCTTCCGTTTTATATACGAGCAACCCAATCGAACATAAGGTTGAATGGATAGATTAAACAATCATCGTATCTGAGTTGTATTCGATTATGTTTATATCGTTTTACTCACCAGGTAACTGTTCTTCCGTTATACATACGAGCGACTGAATTGAACAGAAGGTTGAATGTATAGACTAAACAATGATCCTATCTAGGGTTGTATTCGATTATATCGTGATGATGTTTATATAGTTATACTCTCCAGGTAACTGTTCTCCAGTTATAAATAAGAGCGGCTGAACTGAACAGAAGGTTGAATGGATAGACAAAACGATAATTGTAACTGAGTTGTATTCGATTATATCGTGGTAATGTTTATATAGTAATACTCACCAGGTGACTGTTCTTGCGTTATACGTACGAGTGACCAAATCGAACAGAAGGTTGGATGGATAGACGGAATGATCATTGTATCTGAGTTGTATTCGATTATATCGTGATGAAGTTCATATGGAAATACTCACCAGGTTACTGTTCTTTCGTTATACATACGAGCAACCGAATCGAACAGAAGGTTGAATGGATAGTATCTGGGTTGTATTCGATTATGATGTTATGCTGTGTATATAGTTATACACACTAGGTGATGGTATTCCCGTTTTACATACGAACGACCGAAACGAACAGAAAGTTGAATGGATAGACTGAACAATCAATGTATCTGGGTGGTATCCGATTATATCGCAATACTGTATATATAGTGATACTTACCAGGTGACGGTACTTCCGTTACACATACTAGCGACTGAATCGAACAGAAGGTTAAATGGTTAGACGAAACGATAATTGTATTTCTGAGTTGTATTCGATGATATCGTGATGATGTTTATATAGCAATACTCACCAGGTAACTGTTCTTCCGTTTTACATACAAGCGGCCGAATCGAGCAGAAGGTTGAATTCAGTATAGATTGAACAATCGTCGTATCTGGGTTGTATTCGATTATGTTTATATAGTTATACTCACCAGGTAACTGTTCTTCCGTTATACATACGAGCGACTGAATTGAACAGAAGGTTGAATGTATAGACTAAACAATGATCCTATCTGGGGTTTTATTCGATTATATCGTGATGATGTTTATATAGTTATACTCACCAGGTAACTGTTATCCAGTTATACATAAGAGCGGCTGAACTGAACAGAAGGTTGAATGGATAGACAAAACGATAATTGTAACTGAGTTGTATTCGATTATATCGTGGTAATGTTTATATAGTAATACTCACCAGGTGACTGTTCTTGCGTTATACGTACGAGCGACCAAATCGAACAGACGGTTGGATGGATAGACGGAATGATCATTGTATCTGAGTTGTATTCGATTATATCGTGATGAAGTTCATATGGAAATACTCACCAGGTTACTGTTCTTTCGTTATACATACGAGCAACCGAATCGAACATAAGTTTGAATGGATAGTATCTGGGTTGTATTTGATTATATCGTAATTATTATCATATAGTATGTCTAACCAGGTAACAGTTCTTCCGTTATACATACGAGCAACCGAATCGAACATAAGGTTGAATGGATAGATTGAACAATCATTGTATCTGAGTTGTCTCCGATTATATCGTTATGCTGTATATTTAGTTACACCTACCATGTAACGGTTCTTTCGTTACACATACGAGCGTCTGAATCGAACATAAGGTTGGATGGTTAGACGGAACGATAATTGTATCTGATTTGAATTCGATGATATCGTGATGATGTTTATATAGCAATACTTACCAGGTAACTGTCCTTCCGTTTTATATACGAGCAACCCAATCGAACATAAGGTTGAATGGATAGATTAAACAATCATCGTATCTGAGTTGTATTCGATTATGTTTATATCGTTATACTCACCAGGTAACTGTTCTTCCGTTATACATACGAGCGACTGAATTGAACAGAAGGTTGAATGTATAGACTAAACAATGATCCTATCTGGGGTTGTATTCGATTATATCGTGATGATGTTTATATAGTTATACTCTCCAGGTAACTGTTCTCCAGTTATAAATAAGAGCGGCTGAACTGAACAGAAGGTTGAATGGATAGACAAAACGATAATTGTAACTGAGTTGTACTCGATTATATCGTGGTAATGTTTATATAGTAATACTCACCAGGTGACTGTTCTTGCGTTATACGTACGAGTGACCAAATCGAACAGAAGGTTGGATGGATAGACGGAATGATCATTGTATCTGAGTTGTATTCGATTATATCGTGATGAAGTTCATATGGAAATACTCACCAGGTTACTGTTCTTTCGTTATACATACGAGCAACCGAATCGAACAGAAGGTTGAATGGATAGTATCTGGGTTGTATTCGATTATGATGTTATGCTGTGTATATAGTTATACACACTAGGTGATGGTATTCCCGTTTTACATACGAACGACCGAAACGAACAGAAAGTTGAATGGATAGACTGAACAATCAATTTATCTGGGTGGTATCCGATTATATCGCAATACTGTATATATAGTGATACTTACCAGGTGACGGTACTTCCGTTACACATACTAGCGACTGAATCGAACAGAAGGTTAAATGGTTAGACGAAACGAAAATTGTATCTCTGAGTTGTATTCGATGATATCGTGATGATGTTTATATAGCAAAACTCACCAGGTAACTGTTCTTCCGTTTTACATACGAGCAACCCAATCGAACATAAGGTTGAATGGATAGATTAAACAATCATCGTATCTGAGTTGTATTCGATTATGTTTATATAGTTATACTCACCAGGTAACTGTTCTTCCGTTATACATACGAGCGACTGAATCGAACAGAAGGTTGAATGGTTAGACGAAACGATAATTGTATCTGAGTTGTATTCGATGATATCGTGATGATGTTTATATAGCAATACTCACCAGGTAATTTTCTTCCGTTTTTCATAAGAACGACTGAATTGAACAGAAGGTTGAATGGATAGACTAAACAATAATCGTATCTGGGGTTGTATTCGAGTATATCGTGATGATTATCATATCGTATGTCTAACCAGGTAACAGTTCTTTCGTTAAACATACGAGCAACCGAATCGAACATAAGGTTGGATGGATAGATTGAACAATCATTGTATCTGGGTTGTCTCCGATTATATCGTTATGCTGTATATTTAGTTACACCTACCATGTAACGGTTCTTTCGTTACACATACAAGCGTCTGAATCGAACATAAGGTTGGATGGTTAGACGAAATGATCATTGTATCTGAGTTGTATTCGATTATATCGTGATGACGTTCATATAGAAATACTCACCAGGTTACTGTTCTTTCGTTATACATACGAGCAACCGAATCGAACAGAAGGTTGAATGGATAGTATCTGGGTTGCATTCGATTATGATGTTATGCTGTGTATATATTTATACACACTAGGTGACGGTATTCCCGTTTCACATACGAGCGACCGAAACGAACAGAAAGTTGAATGGATAGTATCTGGGTTGTATTCGATTATGATGTTATGCTGTGTATATAGTTATACACACTAGGTGATGGTATTCCCGTTTTACATACGAACGACCGAAACGAACAGAAAGTTGAATGGATAGACTGAACAATCAATGTATCTGGGTGGTATCCGATTATATCGCAATACTGTATTATATAGTGATACTTACCAGGTGACGGTACTTCCGTTACACATACTAGCGACTGAATCGAACAGAAGGTTAAATGGTTAGACGAAACGAAAATTGTATCTCTGAGTTGTATTCGATGATATCGTGATGATGTTTATATAGCAATACTCACCAGGTAACTGTTCTTCCGTTTTACATACGAGCAACCCAATCGAACATAAGGTTGAATGGATAGATTAAACAATCATCGTATCTGAGTTGTATTCGATTATGTTTATATAGTTATACTCACCAGGTAACTGTTCTTCCGTTATACATACGAGCGACTGAATTGAACAGAAGGTTGAATGGATAGACTAAACAATGATCCTATCTGGAGTTGTATTCGATTATATCGTGATGATGTTTATATAGTTATAAACTTACGTTACACATACTAGCGACTGAATCGAACAGAATGTTGAATGGTTAGACGAAACGATAATTGTATCTGAGTTAAATTCGATGATATCGTGATGATGTTTATATAGCAATACTCACCAGGTAACTGTCCTTCCGTTTTACATACAAGCGACCGAATCGAGCAGAAGGTTAAATGGATAGATTGAACAATCATCGTATCTGAGTTGTATTCGATTATGTTTATATAGTTATACTCACCAGGTACCTGTTATTCCGTTATACATACGAGCAACCCAATCGAACATAAGGTTGAATGGATAGATAAAACAATCATCGTATCTGAGTTGTATTCGATTATGTTTATATAGTTATACTCACCAGGTAACTGTTCTTCCGTTATACATACGAGCGACTGAATTGAACAGAAGGTTGAATGGATAGACTAAACAATGATCCTATCTGGAGTTGTATTCGATTATATCGTGATGATGTTTATATAGTTATACTCACCAGGTAACTGTTCTCCAGTTATACATAAGAGCGGCTGAACTGAACAGAAGGTTGAATGGATAGACGGAACGATAATTGTAACTGAGTTGTATTCGATTATATCGTGGTAATGTTTATATAGTAATACTCACCAGGTGACTGTTCTTGCGTTATACGTACGAGCGACCAAATCGAACAGAAGGTTGAATGGATAGACTGCACAATCATCATATCTGGGTTGTATTTGATTATATCGTGATTATTATCATATAGTATGTCTAACCAGTTAACAGTTCTTCCGTTATACATACGAGCAACCGAATCGAACTTAAGGTTGAATGGATAGATTGAACAAGGTTGAATGGATTGATTGAACAATCATTGTATCTGGTTTGTCTCCGATTATATCTTTATGCTGTATATTCAGTTACACCTACCATGTTACGGTTCTTTCGTTACACATACGAGCGTCCGAATCGAACATAAGGTTGAATATTTAGACGGAACGATAATTGTAACTGAGTTGTATTCGATTATATCGTGGTGATGTTTATATGGTAAAACTCACCAGGTGACTGTTCTTGCGTTATACATACGAGCGACCCAATCGAACAGAAGGTTGGATGGATAGACGGAATGATCATTGTATCTGAGTTGTATTCGATTATATCGTGATGACGTTCATATAGAAATACTCACCAGGTTACTGTTCTTTCGTTATACATACGAGCAACCGAATCGAACAGAAGGTAGAATGGGTATCTGGGTTGTATTCGATTATGATGTTATTCTGTTTATATAGTTATACACATTAGGTGACGGTATTCCCGTTTTACATACGAGCGACCGAAACGAACAGAAAGTTGAATGGATAGACTGAACAATCAATGTATCTGGGTGGTATCCGATTATATCGCAATACTGTATATATAGTGATACTTAACAGGTGACGGTACTTCCGTTACACATACTAGCGACTGAATCGAACAGAAGGTTAAATGGTTAGACGAAACGATAATTGTATCTCTGAGTTGTATTCGATGATATCGTGATGATGTTTATATAGCAATACTCACCAGGTAACTGTTCTTCCGTTTTACATACAAGCGACCGAATCGAGCAGAAGGTTGAATTCAGTATAGATTAAACAATCATCGTAACTGGGTTGTATTCGATTATGTTTATATAGGTATACTCACCAGGTAACTGTTCTTCCGTTATACATACGAGCAACCGAATCGACTAGAAGGTTGAATGGATAGTATCTGGGTTGTATTCGATTATGATGTTATGCTGTGTATATAGTTATACACATAAGGTGACGGTATTCCCGTTTTACATACGAGCGATCGAAACGAACAGAAAGTTGAATGGATAGACTGAACAATCAATGTATCTGGGTGGTATCCGATTATATCGCAATACTGTATATATATAGTGATACTCACCAGGTGACGGTACCGCCGTCACACATACTAGCGACTGAATCGAACAGAAGGTTAAATGGATAGACGAAACGATAATTGTATCTGAGTTGTATTCGATGATATCGTGATGATGTTTATATAGCAATACTCACCAGGTAACTGTTCTTTCGTTTTACATAAAAGCGACCAAATCGAGCAGGAGGTTGAATGGATAGATTGAAAATTCATCCTATCTGGGTTGTATTCGATTATGTTCATATAGTTATACTCACCAGGTAACTGCTCTCCCGTTATACATAAGAACGACTGAATTGAACATGAGGTTGAATGGATAGATTGAACAATCATTGTATCTGGGTTGTCTCCGATTATATCGTTATGCTGTATATTTAGTTACACCTACCATGTAACGGTTCTTTCGTTACACATACGAGCGTCTGAATCGAACATAAGGTTGGATGGTTGGACGGAACGATAATTGTAACTGAGTTGTATTCGATTATATCGTGGTGATGTTTATATAGTAAAACTCACCAGGTGACTGTTCTTGCGTTATACATTCGAGCGACCCAATCGAACATAAGGTTGGATGGATAGACGGAATGATCATTGTATCTGAGTTGTATTCGATTATATCGTGATGATGTTCATATAGAAATACTCACCAGGTTACTGTTCTTTCGTTATACATACGAGCAACCGAATCGAACAGAAGGTTGAATGGATAGTATCTGGGTTATATTCGATTATGATGTTATGCTGTGTATATATTTATACACACTAGGTGACGGTATTCCCGTTACACATACGAGCGACCGAAACGAACAGAAAGTTGAATGGATAGACTGAACAATCAATGTATCTGGGTGGTAGTCGATTATATCGTAATTCTGTATATATAGTGATACTTACCAGGTGACGATACTTCCGTTACACATTCTAGCGACTGAATCGAACAGAATGTTGAATGGTTAGACGAAACGATAATTGTATCTGAGTTGAATTCGATGATATCGTGATGATGTTTATATGGTAAAACTCACCAGGTGACTGTTCTTGCGTTATACATACGAGCGACCCAATCGAACAGAAGGTTGGATGGATAGACGGAATGATCATTGTATCTGAGTTGTATTCGATTATATCGTGATGACGTTCATATAGAAATACTCACCAGGTTACTGTTCTTTCGTTATACATACGAGCGACCCAATCGAACATAAGGTTGGATGGATGACGGAATGATCATTGTATCTGAGTTGTATTCGATTATATCGTGATGACGTTCATATAGAAATACTCACCAGGTTACTGTTCTTTCGTTATACATACGAGCAACCGAATCGAACAGAAGGTTGAATGGATAGTATCTGGGTTGTATTCGATTATGATGTTATGCTGTGTATATATTTATACACACTAGGTGACGGTATTCCCGTTTCACATACGAGCGACCGAAACGAACAGAAAGTTGAATGGATAGACTGAACAATCAATGTATCTGGGTGGTAGTCGATTATATCGCAATTCTGTATATATAGTGATACTTACCAGGTGACGATACTTGATAAGGTTGAATGGATAGTATCTGGGTTGTATTCGATTATGATGTTATGCTGTGTATATAGTTATACACATAAGGTGACGGTATTCCCGTTTTACATACGAGCGACCGAAACGAACAGAAAGTTGAATGGATAGACTGAACAATCAATGTATCTGGGTGGTATCCGATTATATCGCAATACTGTATATATATAGTGATACTTACCAGGTGACGGTTCTTCCGTTACACATACTAGCGACTGAATCGAACAGAAGGTTAAATGGATAGACGAAACGATAATTGTATCTGAGTTGTATTCGATGATATCGTGATGATGTTTATATAGCAATACTCACCAGGTAACTGTTCTTTCGTTTTACATAAAAGCGACCAAATCGAGCAGGAGGTTGAATGGATAGATTGAAAATTCATCCTATCTGGGTTGTATTCGATTATGTTCATATAGTTATACTCACCAGGTAACTGCTCTTCCGTTATACATAAGAACGACTGAATTGAACATGAGGTTGAATGGATAGATTGAACAATCATTGTATCTGGGTTGTCTCCGATTATATCGTTATGCTGTATATTTAGTTACACCTACCATGTAACGGTTCTTTCGTTACACATACGAGCGTCTGAATCGAACATAAGGTTGGATGGTTGGACGGAACGATAATTGTAACTGAGTTGTATTCGATTATATCGTGGTGATGTTTATATAGTAAAACTCATCAGGTGACTGTTCTTGCGTTATACATTCGAGCGACCCAATCGAACATAAGGTTGGATGGATAGACGGAATGATCATTGTATCTGAGTTGTATTCGATTATATCGTGATGATGTTCATATAGAAATACTCACCAGGTTACTGTTCTTTCGTTATACATACGAGCAACCGAATCGAACAGAAGGTTGAATGGATAGTATCTGGGTTGTATTCGATTATGATGTTATGCTGTGTATATATTTATACACACTAGGTGACGGTATTCCCGTTACACATACGAGCGACCGAAACGAACAGAAAGTTGAATGGATAGACTGAACAATCAATGTATCTGGGTGGTAGTCGATTATATCGTAATTCTGTATATATAGTGATACTTACCAGGTGACGATACTTCCGTTACACATACTAGCGACTGAATCGAACAGAATGTTGAATGGTTAGACGAAACGATAATTGTATCTGAGTTGAATTCGATGATATCGTGATGATGTTTATATGGTAAAACTCACCAGGTGACTGTTCTTGCGTTATACATACGAGCGACCCAATCGAACAGAAGGTTGGATGGATAGACGGAATGATCTATGTATCTGAGTTGTATTCGATTATATCGTGATGACGTTCATATAGAAATACTCACAAGGTTACTGTTCTTTCGTTATACATACGAGCGTCTGAATCGAACATAAGGTTGGATGGTTGGACGGAACGATAATTGTAACTGAGTTGTATTCGATTAAATCGTGGTGATGTTTATATAGTAAAACTCACCAGGTGACTGTTCTTGCGTTATACATTCGAGCGACCCAATCGAACATAAAGTTGGATGGATAGACGGAATGATCATTGTATCTGAGTTGTATTCGATTATATCGTGATGACGTTCATAGAGAAATACTCACCATTTCACTGTTCTTTCGTTTTACATAAAAGCGACCAAATCGAGCAGGAGGTTGAATGGATAGATTGAAAATTCATCCTATCTGGGTTGTATTCGATTATGTTCATATAGTTATACTCACCAGGTAACTGCTCTTCCGTTATACATAAGAACGACTGAATTGAACATGAGGTTGAATGGATAGATTGAACAATCATTGTATCTGGGTTGTCTCCGATTATATCGTTATGCTGTATATTTAGTTACACCTACCATGTAACGGTTCTTTCGTTACACATACGAGCGTCTGAATCGAACATAAGGTTGGATGGTTGGACGGAACGATAATTGTAACTGAGTTGTATTCGATTATATCGTGGTGATGTTTATATAGTAAAACTCACCAGGTGACTGTTCTTGCGTTATACATTCGAGCGACCCAATCGAACATAAGGTTGGATGGATAGACGGAATGATCATTGTATCTGAGTTGTATTCGATTATATCGTGATGATGTTCATATAGAAATACTCACCAGGTTACTGTTCTTTCGTTATACATACGAGCAACCGAATCGAACAGAAGGTTGAATGGATAGTATCTGGGTTGTATTCGATTATGATGTTATGCTGTGTATATATTTATACACACTAGGTGACGGTATTCCCGTTACACATACGAGCGACCGAAACGAACAGAAAGTTGAATGGATAGACTGAACAATCAATGTATCTGGGTGGTAGTCGATTATATCATAATTCTGTATATATAGTGATACTTACCAGGTGACGATACTTCCGTTACACATTCTAGCGACTGAATCGAACAGAATGTTGAATGGTAAGACGAAACGATAATTGTATCTGAGTTGAATTCGATGATATCGTGATGATGTTTATATGGTAAAACTCACCAGGTGACTGTTCTTGCGTTATACATACGAGCGACCCAATCGAACAGGAGGTTGGATGGATAGACGGAATGATCATTGTATCTGAGTTGTATTCGATTATATCGTGATGACGTTCATATAGAAATACTCACCAGGTTACTGTTCTTTCGTTATACATACGAGCGACCCAATCGAACATAAGGTTGGATGGATAGACGGAATGATCATTGTATCTGAGTTGTATTCGATTATATCGTGATGACGTTCATATAGAAATACTCACCAGGTTACTGTTCTTTCGTTATACATACGAGCAACCGAATCGAACAGAAGGTTGAATGGATAGTATCTGGGTTGTATTCGATTATGATGTTATGCTGTGTATATATTTATACACACTAGGTGACGGTATTCCCGTTTCACATACGAGCGACCGTAACGAACAGAAAGTTGAATGGATAGACTGAACAATCAATGTATCTGGGTGGTAGTCGATTATATCGCAATTCTGTATATATAGTGATACTTACAAGGTGACGATACTTGATAAGGTTGAATGGATAGTATCTGGGTTGTATTCGATTATGATGTTATGCTGTGTATGTAGTTATACACATAAGGTGACGGTATTCCCGTTTTACATACGAGCGACCGAAACGAACAGAAAGTTGAATGGATAGACTGAACACTCAATGTAAGTAAGTAAGTAAGTAAGTAAGTATTTATTGGCCTCAAATTACATAACTGGTACAAAAGGCAAGTCAACTTACAATATACAACGTATATCGGATGAAATACAAATCATGTAAGATTGTCAGTAAAAATAAAATTTTGAACAAATACATCAGGAATTACTAGACTAGAAATTTAGATACATAAGTATACTCAATTTTATTTTCCCAATACATTTTCAAATAGAAGGAAGTCTTCGGACATAATTATTGATTGAATGAGTATATGTGGTCATTTGTAGGAGAAGTATTCCTCCAAGTTATAAAAACACTTTGATATTAAAAAATGTTTTACATTCTTCTTGAATTCCTTATAAGAGGAATTATTATTTCTAATGTTCACTGGAAGTGCATTATATAGTGTGACACAGTTGTAATAAGGAGATTTTTTGAAAGTGGATGTTTTGTATTTTGGTAATTTCAGGTTATTTGTTCTAGTGTCATATGAATGGTGGCTCCCCTGTATTGCAAAATTTGATAAATGCTTTTTTGTAAATGTAACACATTTTAAGATATAAATAGATGTTAAGGTAAGAATATGCTTTTCTATGAAGATATCACGACAGCTTTGGTTGTAGCTAAGATCAAAGATTTTTCTAATGATTCGTTTTTGTGATATGAAAACCCTATTTACTCCTGAAGCTGAACCCCAGCTCATTATGTTGTAAGATAAGTGACTATATACAAATGCGAAGTAAAGACTCATCAACCCGTTTTCATCCAAGTGGGGCTTCATTTGGAAGATTGCATGGAATGCTTTGTTTAGATTTCCACAGACGTGATTTATATGGTGATCAAAGGACATGTTTGAATCGAGCCAAGTTCCAAGGAGTTTCGAATGTGGTGTCATTTTTAGGTTCAGCTCCAACATGAGTGAATCGGAAACACATTTTTTAAGATGGAAGTTCATGCAAACTGTTTTATTTTTGTTCAAGATCAAAGAATTTCTTTGGCACCAAGTATCCATCTCATCTAAAGTGCACTTAACTTTTTCTTTGAGCTGCTCAGGGGATTTTCCGGATATTGTTATTGTAGTGTCGTCCGCAAACATGGTAACTTTCCCTTTTGAAATGAAATGAGGAAGGTCATTGACGTAGAGCAGGAAAATCATTGGGCCTAGTACTGAACCCTGTGGTACTCCAAGAGATACGGGGTGAATATCAGATAGTTCGTTTTGAATTTGAACGATTATTTTCCTATTAGAAATGTAAGATTTTATCCATTTAGAAAGAGTACCCCTTATTCCAAGAGAGGATAATTTCTCGATTATATTTTCGCTATTCAAGCTGTCGAAAGCTTTCGATAAATCAAACATCAGAGAAATAACATAGTTACCTTTGTCGATTTCTTGGTATACATATTCGAATAATTGGTAGGTTGCTGTTTCAACCGATTTTTCTTTTCTGAAACCATGTTGGCTCACTGTTATTATGTTATATTTTTCAGCAAATTATTGTATTACAAATTGATTTTTCAAGTAGCTTCGAGATTTCCGATATTAAAGATATTTGACGATAGTTGTCAATTTCCATAGTGTTTCCTTTTTTGTGCAATGGGTAAACAAGAGCCATTTTCAATGGATCTGGAAAGACACCATTTTGAATAGACAAATTGAAT
Organism: Chrysomela aeneicollis; assembly: GCA_029955515.1. NCBI lineage: Eukaryota > Metazoa > Arthropoda > Insecta > Coleoptera > Chrysomelidae > Chrysomela > Chrysomela aeneicollis. The sequence continues at coordinate 11,536,252 of JARUHQ010000017.1, forward strand.
AAATGAGAAAGTGGTGAAACTATGTGCTCCTTTACATGTTTCAGAAGTTTTGGAGATAATTCATCAATACCACAGCAGTTTTTGTTTTTTCTCGAAATAAGTAGTATTGAGACATCGTATTTCGTAATATAAGGGACGAAAATCGAATTTTGTAAATTGTTTCCAGTTGTGCATGGCAGGGAGATATTTTGACCAAAATGTTCAATCAATTTGACACTACAGATAGTTGAAAAGTGAGTTGCAAATGAATTACAAATTTTATTTGTGTCATTTATGATCTTGTTGTCAATATTTAACGAAATATCAATTTTTTGTTTCTGATTTCTACCCAGATTCTCATTGATTATCTTCCAAGACTCTTCAACTTTATTTGATGCAGAATCAATTCTGTTTTTGTAATTATTTTGTTTAGCTTTTCTGATTTCTGACTTGAAGACTTTTTTCTCTTCTGAATATTTCATTTTTAAATCAAGTGAGTTTGAAATCATCATGCACCAGTGGAGTTCTCGGAGATGATTATGGATTATGGCGACTTCGTTTGAGAACCACTTTTTTGTATTGCACGGTACAAGAGAATTTTTTAGAGGTTTCATAGGGCAGCTTACATCAAGACACCATTTCATTGTCGAGATGAATCTGGGTGGTATCCGATTATATCGCAATACTGTATATATATAGTGATACTTACCAGGTGACGGTACTTCCGTTACACATACTAGCGACTGAATCGAACAGAAGGTTAAATGGATAGACGAAACGATAATTGTATCTGAGTTGTATTCAATGATATCGTGATGATGTTTATATAGCAATACTCACCAGGTTCTTTCGTTTTACATAAAAGCGACCAAATCGAGCAGGAGGTTGAATGGATAGATTGAAAATTCATCCTATCTGGGTTGTATTCGATTATGTTCATATAGTTATACTCACCAGGTAACTGCTCTTCCGTTATACATAAGAACGACTGAATTGAACATGAGGTTGAATGGATAGATTGAACAATCATTGTATCTGGGTTGTCTCCGATTATATCGTTATGCTGTATATTTAGTTACACCTACCATGTAACGGTTCTTTCGTTACACATACGAGCGTCTGAATCGAACAAAAGGTTGGATGGTTGGACGGAACGATAATTGTAACTGAGTTGTATTCGATTATATCGTGGTGATGTTTATATAGTAAAACTCCCCAGGTGACTGTTCTTGCGTTATACATTCGAGCGACCCATTCGAACATAAGGTTGGATGGATAGACGGAATGATCATTGTATCTGAGTTGTATTCGATTATATCGTGATGATGTTCATATAGAAATACTCACCAGGTTACTGTTCTTTCGTTATACATACGAGCAACCGAATCGAACAGAAGGTTGAATGGATAGTATCTGGGTTGTATTCGATTATGATGTTATGCTGTGTATATATTTATACACACTAGGTGACGGTATTCCCGTTACACATACGAGCGACCGAAACGAACAGAAAGTTGAATGGATAGACTGAACAATCAATGTATCTGGGTGGTAGTCGATTATATCGTAATTCTGTATATATAGTGATACTTACCAGGTGACGATACTTCCGTTACACATACTAGCGACTGAATCGAACAGAATGTTGAATGGTTAGACGAAACGATAATTGTATCTGAGTTGAATTCGATGATATCGTGATGATGTTTATATGGTAAAACTCACCAGGTGACTGTTCTTGCGTTATACATACGAGCCACCCAATCGAACAGAAGGTTGGATGGATAGACGGAATGATCATTGTATCTGAGTTGTATTCGATTATATCGTGATGACGTTCATATAGAAATACTCACAAGGTTACTGTTCTTTCGTTATACATACGAGCGTCTGAATCGAACATAAGGTTGGATGGTTGGACGGAACGATAATTGTAACTGAGTTGTATTCGATTAAATCGTGGTGATGTTTATATAGTAAAACTCACCAGGTGACTGTTCTTGCGTTATACATTCGAGCGACCCAATCGAACATAAAGTTGGATGGATAGACGGAATGATCATTGTATCTGAGTTGTATTCGATTATATCGTGATGACGTTCATATAGAAATACTCACCAGTTTACTATTCTTTCGTTATACATACGAGCAACCGAATCGAACAGAAGGTTGAATGGATAGTATCTGGGTTGTATTCGATTATGATGTTATGCTGTGTATATATTTATACACACTAGGTGACGGTATTCCCGTTTCACATACGAGCGACCGGAACGAACAGAAAATTGAATGGATAGACTGAACAATCAATGTATCTGGGTGGTAGTCCATTATATCGCAATTCTGTATATATAGTGATACTTACCAGGTGACGATACTTCCGTTACACATACTAGCGACTGAATCGAACAGAATGTTGAATGGTTAGACGAAACGATAATTGTATCTGAGTTGAATTCGATGATATCGTGATGATGTTTATATAGCAATACTCACCAGGTAACTGTCCTTCCGTTTTTCATACAAGCGACCGAATCGAGCAGAAGGTTAAATGGATAGATTGAACAATCATCGTATCTGAGTTGTATTCGATTATGTTCATATAGTTATACTCACCAGGTACCTGTTCTTCCGTTATACATACGAGCAACCCAATCGAACATAAGGTTGAATGGATAGATTAAACAATCATCGTATCTGAGTTGTATTCGATTATGTTTATATAGTTATACTCACCAGGTAACTGTTCTTCCGTTATACATACGAGCGACTGAATTGAACAGAAGGTTGAATGGATAGACTAAACAATGATCCTATCTGGAGTTGTATTCGATTATATCGTGATGATGTTTATATAGTTATATACTTACGTTACACATACTAGCGACTGAATCGAACAGAATGTTGAATGGTTAGACGAAACGATAATTGTATCTGAGTTGAATTCGATGATATCGTGATGATGTTTATATAGCAATACTCACCAGGTAACTGTCTTTCCGTTTTACATACAAGCGACCGAATCGAGCAGAAGGTTAAATGGATAGATTGAACAATCATCGTATCTGAGTTGTATTCGATTATGTTTATATAGTTATACTCACCAGGTACCTGTTCTTCTGTTATACATACGAGCAACCCAATCGAACATAAGGTTGAATGGATAGATTAAACAATCATCGTATCTGAGTTGTATTCGATTATGTTTATATAGTTATACTCACCAGGTAACTGTTCTTCCGTTATACATACGAGCGACTGAATTGAACAGAAGGTTGAATGGATAGACTAAACAATGATCCTATCTGGAGTTGTATTCGATTATATCGTGATAATGTTTATATAGTTATACTCACCAGGTAACTGTTCTCCAGTTATACATAAGAGCGGCTGAACTGAACAGAAGGTTGAATGGATAGACGGAACGATAATTGTAACTGAGTTGTATTCGATTATATCGTGGTAATGTTTATATAGTAATACTCACTAGGTGACTGTTCTTGCGTTATACGTACGAGCGAATAAATCGAACAGAAGGTTGGATGGATAGACGGAATGATCATTGTATCTGAGTTGTATTCGATTATATCGTGATGAAGTTCATATGGAAATACTCACCAGGTAACTGTTCTTTCGTTATACATACGAGCAACCGAATCGAACAGAAGGTTTAATGGATAGTATCTGGGTTGTATTCGATTATGATGTTATGCTGTGTATATAGTTATACACACTAGGTGACGGTATTCCCGTTTTACATACGAGCGACCGAAACGATCAGAAAGTTGAATGGATAGACTGAACAATCAATGTATCTGGTTTTCCGATTATATCGCAATACTGTATATATAGTGATACTTACCAGGTGAAGGTACTTCCGTTACATATACTAGCGACTGAATCGAACAGAAGGTCAAATGGTTAGACGAAGCGACAATTGTATCTGAGTTGTATTCGATGATATCGTGATGATGTTTATATAGCAATACTCACCAGGTAACTGTTCTTTCGTTTTACATAAAAGCGACCGAATCGAGCATGAGGTAGAATGGATAGATTGAAAATTCATCGTATCTGGGGTTGTATTCGAGTATATCGTGATGATTATCATATAGTATGTCTAACAAGGTAACAGTTCTTCCGTTTAACATACGAGCAATCGAATCGAACATAAGGTTGGATGGATAGATTGAACAATCATTGTATCTGGGTTGTCTCCGATTATATCGTTATGCTGTATATTCAGTTACACCTACCATGTAACGGTTCTTTCGTTACACATACGAGCGTCTGAATCGAACATAAGGTTGGATGGTTAGACGGAACGATAATTGTAACTAAGTTGTATTCGATTATATCGTGGTGATGTTTATATAGTAATACTCACCAGGTGACTGTTCTTGCGTTATACATACGAGCGACCCAATCGAACAAAAGGTTGGATGGATAGACTAAAAGATCATTGTATCTGAGTTGTATTCGATTATATCGTGATGACGTTCATATAGAAATACTCACCAGGTTACTGTTCTTTCGTTATACATATGAGCAACCGAATCGAACAGAAGGTTGAATGGGTAGTATCTGAGTTGTATTCGATGATATCGTGATGATGTTTATATAGCAATACTCACCAGGTAACTGTTCTTTCGTTTTACATAAAAGCGACCGAATCGAGCAGGAGGTGAATGTATAGATTGAAAATTCTTCGTATCTGGGTTGTATTCGATTATGTTCATATAGTTATACTCACCAGGTAACTGTTTTTCCGATATACATACGAGCGACTGAATTGAACAGAAGGTTGAATGGATAGACTAAACAATGATCCTATCTGGGGTTGTATTCGATTATATCGTGATGATGTTTATATAGTTATACTGACCAGGTAACTGTTCTCCAGTTATACATAAGAGCGGCTGAACTGAACAGAAGGTTGAATGGATAGACGGAATGATAATTGTAACCGAGTTGTATTCGATTATATCGTGGTAATGTTTATATAGTAATACTCACCAGGTGACTGTTCTTTCGTTATACATACGAGCAACCGAATCGAACAGAAGGTTGAATGGATAGTATCTGGGTTGTATTCGATTATGATGTTATGCTGTGTATATATTTATACACAGTAGGTGACGGTATTCCCGTTACACATACGAGCGACCGAAACGAACAGAAAGTTGAATGGATAGACTGAACAATCAATGTATCTGGGTGGTAGTCGATTATATCGTAATTCTGTATATATAGTGATACTTACCAGGTGACGATACTTCCGTTACACATTCTAGCGACTGAATCGAACAGAATGTTGAATGGTAAGACGAAACGATAATTGTATCTGAGTTGAATTCGATGATATCGTGATGATGTTTATATGGTAAAACTCACCAGGTGACTGTTCTTGCGTTATACATACGAGCGACCCAATCGAACAGGAGGTTGGATGGATAGACGGAATGATCATTGTATCTGAGTTGTATTCGATTATATCGTGATGACGTTCATATAGAAATACTCACCAGGTTACTGTTCTTTCGTTATACATACGAGCGACCCAATCGAACATAAGGTTGGATGGATAGACGGAATGATCATTGTATCTGAGTTGTTTTCGATAATATCGTGATGACGTTCATATAGAAATACTCACCAGGTTACTGTTCTTTCGTTATACATACGAGCAACCGAATCGAACAGAAGGTTGAATGGATAGTATCTGGGTTGTATTCGATTATGATGTTTTGCTGTGTATATATTTATACACACTAGGTGACGGTATTCCCGTTTCACATACGAGCGACCGTAACGAACAGAAAGTTGAATGGATAGACTGAACAATCAATGTATCTGGGTGGTAGTCGATTATATCGCAATTCTGTATATATAGTGATACTTACAAGGTGACGATACTTGATAAGGTTGAATGGATAGTATCTGGGTTGTATTCGATTATGATGTTATGCTGTGTATATAGTTATACACATAAGGTGACGGTATTCCCGTTTTACATACGAGCGACCGAAACGAACAGAAAGTTGAATGGATAGACTGAACACTCAATGTATCTGGGTGGTATCCGATTATATCGCAATACTGTATATATATAGTGATACTTACCAGGTGACGGTACTTCCGTTACACATACTAGCGACTGAATCGAACAGAAGGTTAAATGGATAGACGAAACGATAATTGTATCTGAGTTGTATTCGATGATATCGTGATGATGTTTATATAGCAATACTCACCAGGTAACTGTTCTTTCGTTTTACATAAAAGCGACCAAATCGAGCAGGAGGTTGAATGGATAGATTGAAAATTCATCCTATCTGGGTTGTATTCGATTATGTTCATATAGTTATACTCACCAGGTAACTGCTCTTCCGTTATACATAAGAACGACTGAATTGAACATGAGGTTGAATGGATAGATTGAACAATCATTGTATCTGGGTTGTCTCCGATTATATCGTTATGCTGTATATTTAGTTACACCTACCATGTAACGGTTCTTTCGTTACACATACGAGCGTCTGAATCGAACAAAAGGTTGGATGGTTGGACGGAACGATAATTGTAACTGAGTTGTATTCGATTATATCGTGGTGATGTTTATATAGTAAAACTCCCCAGGTGACTGTTCTTGCGTTATACATTCGAGCGACCCAATCGAACATAATGTTGGATGGATAGACGGAATGATCATTGTATCTGAGTTGTATTCGATTATATCGTGATGATGTTCATATAGAAATACTCACCAGGTTACTGTTCTTTCGTTATACATACGAGCAACCGAATCGAACAGAAGGTTGAATGGATAGTATCTGGGTTGTATTCGATTATGATGTTATGCTGTGTATATATTTATACACACTAGGTGACGGTATTCCCGTTACACATACGAGCGACCGAAACGAACAGAAAGTTGAATGGATAGACTGAACAATCAATGTATCTGGGTGGTAGTCGATTATATCGTAATTCTGTATATATAGTGATACTTACCAGGTGACGATACTTCCGTTACACATACTAGCGACTGAATCGAACAGAATGTTGAATGGTTAGACGAAACGATAATTGTATCTGAGTTGAATTCGATGATATCGTGATGATGTTTATATGGTAAAACTCACCAGGTGACTGTTCTTGCGTTATACATACGAGCCACCCAATCGAACAGAAGGTTGGATGGATAGACGGAATGATCATTGTATCTGAGTTGTATTCGATTATATCGTGATGACGTTCATATAGAAATACTCACAAGGTTACTTTTCTTTCGTTATACATACGAGCGTCTGAATCGAACATAAGGTTGGATGGTTGGACGGAACGATAATTGTAACTGAGTTGTATTCGATTAAATCGTGGTGATGTTTATATAGTAAAACTCACCAGGTGACTGTTCTTGCGTTATACATTCGAGCGACCCAATCGAACATAAAGTTGGATGGATAGACGGAATGATCATTGTATCTGAGTTGTATTCGATTATATCGTGATGACGTTCATATAGAAATACTCACCAGTTTACTATTCTTTCGTTATACATACGAGCAACCGAATCGAACAGAAGGTTGAATGGATAGTATCTGGGTTGTATTCGATTATGATGTTATGCTGTGTATATATTTATACACACTAGGTGACGGTATTCCCGTTTCACATACGAGCGACCGGAACGAACAGAAAATTGAATGGATAGACTGAACAATCAATGTATCTGGGTGGTAGTCGATTATATCGCAATTCTGTATATATAGTGATACTTACCAGGTGACGATACTTTCGTTACACATACTAGCGACTGAATCGAACAGAATGTTGAATGGTTAGACGAAACGATAATTGTATCTGAGTTGAATTCGATGATATCGTGATGATGTTTATATAGCAATACTCACCAGGTAACTGTCCTTCCGTTTTTCATACAAGCGACCGAATCGAGCAGAAGGTTAAATGGATAGATTGAACAATCATCGTATCTGAGTTGTATTCGATTATGTTCATATAGTTATACTCACCAGGTACCTGTTCTTCCGTTATACATACGAGCAACCCAATCGAACATAAGGTTGAATGGATAGATTAAACAATCATCGTATCTGAGTTGTATTCGATTATGTTTATATAGTTATACTCACCAGGTAACTGTTCTTCCGTTATACATACGAGCGACTGAATTGAACAGAAGGTTGAATGGATAGACTAAACAATGATCCTATCTGGAGTTGTATTCGATTATATCGTGATGATGTTTATATAGTTATATACTTACGTTACACATACTAGCGACTGAATCGAACAGAATGTTGAATGGTTAGACGAAACGATAATTGTATCTGAGTTGAATTCGATGATATCGTGATGATGTTTATATAGCAATACTCACCAGGTAACTGTCCTTCCGTTTTACATACAAGCGACCGAATCGAGCAGAAGGTTAAATGGATAGATTGAACAATCATCGTATCTGAGTTGTATTCGATTATGTTTATATAGTTATACTCACCAGGTACCTGTTCTTCCGTTATACATACGAGCAACCCAATCGAACATAAGGTTGAATGGATAGATTAAACAATCATCGTATCTGAGTTGTATTCGATTATGTTTATATAGTTATACTCACCAGGTAACTGTTCTTCCGTTATACATACGAGCGACTGAATTGAACAGAAGGTTGAATGGATAGACTAAACAATGATCCTATCTGGAGTTGTATTCGATTATATCGTGATAATGTTTATATAGTTATACTCACCAGGTAACTGTTCTCCAGTTATACATAAGAGCGGCTGAACTGAACAGAAGGTTGAATGGATAGACGGAACGATAATTGTAACTGAGTTGTATTCGATTATATCGTGGTAATGTTTATATAGTAATACTCACCAGGTGACTGTTCTTGCGTTATACGTACGAGCGAATAAATCGAACAGAAGGTTGGATGGATAGACGGAATGATCATTGTATCTGAGTTGTATTCGATTATATCGTGATGAAGTTCATATGGAAATACTCACCAGGTAACTGTTCTTTCGTTATACATACGAGCAACCGAATCGAACAGAAGGTTTAATGGATAGTATCTGGGTTGTATTCGATTATGATGTTATGCTGTGTATATAGTTATACACACTAGGTGACGGTATTCCCGTTTTACATACGAGCGACCGAAACGAACAGAAAGTTGAATGGATAGACTGAACAATCAATGTATCTGGTTTTCCGATTATATCGCAATACTGTATATATAGTGATACTTACCAGGTGAAGGTACTTCCGTTACATATACTAGCGACTGAATCGAACAGAAGGTCAAATGGTTAGACGAAGCGACAATTGTATCTGAGTTGTATTCGATGATATCGTGATGATGTTTATATAGCAATACTCACCAGGTAACTGTTCTTTCGTTTTACATAAAAGCGACCGAATCGAGCATGAGGTTGAATGGATAGATTGAAAATTCATCGTATCTGGGGTTGTATTCGAGTATATCGTGATGATTATCATATAGTATGTCTAACAAGGTAACAGTTCTTCCGTTTAACATACGAGCAATCGAATCGAACATAAGGTTGGGTGGATAGATTGAACAATCATTGTATCTGGGTTGTCTCCGATTATATCGTTATGCTGTATATTCAGTTACACCTACCATGTAACGGTTCTTTCGTTACACATACGAGCGTCTGAATCGAACATAAGGTTGGATGGTTAGACGGAACGATAATTGTAACTAAGTTGTATTCGATTATATCGTGGTGATGTTTATATAGTAATACTCACCAGGTGGCTGTTCTTGCGTTATACATACGAGCGACCCAATCGAACAAAAGGTTGGATGGATAGACTAAAAGATCATTGTATCTGAGTTGTATTCGATTATATCGTGATGACGTTCATATAGAAATACTCACCAGGTTACTGTTCTTTCGTTATACATATGAGCAACCGAATCGAACAGAAGGTTGAATGGGTAGTATCTGAGTTGTATTCGATGATATCGTGATGATGTTTATATAGCAATACTCACCAGGTAACTGTTCTTTCGTTTTACATAAAAGCGACCGAATCGAGCAGGAGGTGAATGTATAGATTGAAAATTCTTCGTATCTGGGTTGTATTCGATTATGTTCATATAGTTATACTCACCAGGTAACTGTTTTTCCGATATACATACGAGCGACTGAATTGAACAGAAGGTTGAATGGATAGACTAAACAATGATCCTATCTGGGGTTGTATTCGATTATATCGTGATGATGTTTATATAGTTATACTGACCAGGTAACTGTTCTCCAGTTATACATAAGAGCGGCTGAACTGAACAGAAGGTTGAATGGATAGACGGAATGATAATTGTAACCGAGTTGTATTCGATTATATCGTGGTAATGTTTATATAGTAATACTCACCAGGTGACTGTTCTTGCGTTATACGTACGAGTGACCAAATCGAACAGAAGGTTGGATGGATAGACGGAATGATCATTGTATCTGAGTTGTATTCGATTATATCGTGATGAAGTTCATATGGAAATACTCACCAGGTTACTGTTCTTTCGTTATACATACGAGCAACCGAATCGAACAGAATGTTGAATGGATAGTATCTGGGTTGTATTCGATTATGATGTTATGCTGTGTATATAGTTATACACACTAGGTGACGGTATTCCCGTTTTACATACAAGCGACCGAAACGAACAGAAAGTTGAATGGATAGACTGAACAATCAATGTATCTGGTTGGTATCCGATTATATCGCAATACTGTATATATAGTGATACTTAACAGGTGACGGTACTTCCGTTACATATACTAGCGACTGAATCGAACAGAAGGTTAAATGGTTAGACGAAGCGACAATTGTATCTGAGTTGTATTCGATGATATCGTAATGATGTTTTTATAGCAATACTCACCAGGTAACTGTTCTTCCGTTTTACATAAAAGCGACCGAATCGAGCAGGAGGTTGAATGGATAGATTGAAAATTCATCGTATCTGGGGTTGAATTCGAGTATATCGTGATGATTATCATATAGTATGTCTAACAAGGTAACAGTTCTTCCGTTTAACATACGAGCAACCGAATCGAACATAAGGTTGGATGGATAGATTGAACAATCATTGTATCTGGGTTGTCTCTGATTATATCGTTATGCTGTATATTTAGTTACCCCTACCATGTAACGGTCCTTTCGTTACACATACGAGCGTCTGAATCGAACATACGGTTGGATGGTTAGACGGAACGATAATTGTAACTAAGTTGTATTCGATGATATCGTGATGATGTTTATATAGCAATACTCACCAGGTAACTGTTCTTTCGTTTTACATAAAAGCGACCGAATCGAGCAGGATGTTGAATGGATAGATTGAAAATTCATCGTATCTGGGTTGTATTCGATTATGTTTATATAGTTATACTCACCAAGTAACTGTTCTTCCGTTATACATAAGAACGACTGAATTGAACAGAAGGTTGAATGGATAGACTAAACAATAATCGTATCTGGGGTTGTATTCGAGTATATCGTGATGATTATCATATAGTTCTTCCGTTAAACATACGAGCATCCGAATCGAACATAAGGTTGGATGGATAGATTGAAAAATCATTGTATCTGGGTTGTCTTCGATTATATCGTTATGCTGTATATTTAGTTACACCTACCATGTAACGGTTCTTTCGTTACACATACGAACGTCTGAATCGAACATAAGGTTGGATGGTTAGACGGAACGATAATTTTAACTAAGTTGTATTCGATTATATCGTGGTGATGTTTATATAGTAATACTCACCAGGTGACTGTTCTTGCGTTATACATACGAGCGACCCAATCGAACAAAAGGTTGGATGGATAGACGGAAAGATCATTGTATCTGAGTTGTATTCGATTATATCGTTATGACGTTCATATAGAAATACTCACTAGGTTACTGTTCTTTCGTTATACATATGAGCAACCGAATCGAACAGAAGTTTGAATGGATAGTATCTGGGTTGTATTTGATTATATCGTGATTATTATCATGTAGTATGTCTAACCAGGTAACAGTTCTTCCGTTATACATACGAGCAACCGAATCGAACATAAGGTTGAATGGATAGATTGAACAATCATTGTATCTGGGTTGTCTCCGATTATATCATTATGCGGTATATTTAGTTACACCTACCATGTAACGGTTCTTTCGTTACACATAGGAGCGTCTGAATCGAACATTAGGTTGGATGGTTAGACGGAACGATAATTGTAACTGAGTTGTATTCGATTATATCGTGGTGATGTTTATATACTAAAACTCACCAGGTGACTGTTCTTGCGTTATACATACGAGCGTACCAATCGAACATAAGGTTGGAAGGAAGGAAGGAAGGAAGGTTACTGATTTTTCGTTATACATACGAGCGACCGAAACGAACAGAAAGTTGAATGGATAGACTGAACAAACAATGTATCTGGGTGGTAGTCGATTATATCGCAATTCTGTATATATAGTGATACTTACCAGGTGACGATACTTCCGTTACACATACTAGCGACTGAATCGAACAGAATGTTGAATGGTTAGACGAAACGATAATTGTATCTGAGTTGAATTCGATGATATCGTGATGATGTTTATATAGCAATACTTACTAGGTAACTGTCCTTCCGTTTTACATACAAGCGACCGAATCGAGCAGAAGGTTAAATGGATAGATTGAACAATCATCGTATCTGAGTTGTATTCGATTATGTTTATATAGTTATACTCACCAGGTACCTGTTCTTTCGTTATACATACGAGCAACCCAATCGAACATAAGGTTGAATGGATAGATTAAACAATCATCGTATCTGAGTTGTATTCGATTATGTTTATAAAGTTATACTCACCAGGTAACTGTTCTTCCGTTATACATACGAGCGACTGAATTGAACAGAAGGTTGAATGTATAGACTAAACAATGATCCTATCTGGGGTTGTATTCGATTATATCGTGATGATGTTTTTATAGTAATACTCACCAGGTGACTGTTTTTGCGTTATACATTCGAGCGACCCAATCGAACATAAGGTTGGATGGATAGACGGAATGATCATTGTATCTGAGTTGTATTCGATTATATCGTGATGAAGTTCATATAAAAATACTCACTAGGTTACTGTTCTTTCGTTATACATATGAGCAACCGAATCGAACAGAAGGTTGAATGGATAGTATCTGGGTTGTATTTGATTTTATCGTGATTATTATCATATAGTATGTCTAACCAGGTAACAGTTCTTTCGTTATACATACGAGCAACCGAATCGAACATAAGGTTGAATGGATAGATAGAACAATCATTGTATCTGGGTAACTGTCCTTCCATTTTACATACAAGCGACCGAATCGAGCAGAAGGTTAAATGGATAGATTGAACAATCATCGTATCTGAGTTGTATTTGATTATGTTTATATAGTTATACTCACCAGGTACCTGTTCTTCCGTTATACATACGAGCAACCCAATCGAACATAAGGTTGTATGGATAGATTAAACAATCATCGTATCTGAGTTGTATTCGATTATGTTCATATAGTTATACTCACCAGGTAACTGTTCTTCCGTTATACATAAGAACGACTGAATTGAACATAAGGTTGAATGGATAGATTGAACAATCATTGTATCTGGGTTGTCTCTGATTATATCGTTATGCTGTATATTTAGTTACACCTACCATGTAACGGTTCTTTCGTTACACATACGAGCGTCTGAATCGAACATAAGGTTGGATGGTTGGACGGAACGATAATTGTAACTGAGTTGTATTCGATTATATCGTGGTGATGTTTATATAGTAAAACTCACCAGGTGACTGTTCTTGCGTTATACATTCGAGCGACCCAATCGAACATAAGGTTGGATGGATAGACGGAATGATCATTGTATCTGAGTTGTATTCGATTATATCGTGATGACGTTCATATAGAAATACTCACCAGGTTTCTGTTCTTTCGTTATACATACGAGCAACCGAATCGAACAGAAGGTTAAATGGATAGTATCTGGGTTGTATTCGATTATGATGTTATGCTGTGTATATATTTATACACACTAGGTGACGGTATTCCCGTTTCACATACGAGCGACCGAAACGAACAGAAAGTTGAATGGATAGACTGAACAATCAATGTATCTGGGTGGTAGTCGATTATATCGCAATTCTGTATATATAGTGATACTTACCAGGTGACGATACTTCCGTTACACATACTAGCGACTGAATCGAACAGAATGTTGAATGGTTAGACGAAACGATAATTGTATCTGAGTTGAATTAGATGATATCGTGATGATGTTTATATGGTAAAACTCACCAGGTGACTGTTCTTGCGTTATACATACGAGCGACCCAATCGAACAGAAGGTTGGATGGATAGACGGAATGATCATTGTATCTGAGTTGTATTCGATTATATCGTGATGACGTTCATATAGAAATACTCACCAGGTTACTGTTCTTTCGTTATACATACGAGCGTCTGAATCGAACATAAGGTTGGATGGTTAGACGGAACGATAATTGTAACTGAGTTGTATTCGATTATATCGTGGTGATGTTTATATAGTAAAACTCACCAGGTGACTGTTCTTGCGTTATACATACGAGCGTACCAATCGAACATAAGGTTGGAAGGAAGGAAGGAAGGTAACTGATTTTTCGTTATACATACGAGCGACCGAAACGAACAGAAAGTTGAATGGATAGACTGAACAAACAATGTATCTGGGTGGTAGTCGATTATATCGCAATTCTGTATATATAGTGATACTTACCAGGTGACGATACTTCCGTTACACATACTAGCGACTGAATCGAACAGAATGTTGAATGGTTAGACGAAACGATAATTGTATCTGAGTTGAATTCGATGATATCGTGATGATGTTTATATAGCAATACTTACTAGGTAACTGTCCTTCCGTTTTACATACAAGCGACCGAATCGAGCAGAAGGTTAAATGGATAGATTGAACAATCATCGTATCTGAGTTGTATTCGATTATGTTTATATAGTTATACTCACCAGGTACCTGTTCTTTCGTTATTCATACGAGCAACCCAATCGAACATAAGGTTGAATGGATAGATTAAACAATCATCGTATCTGAGTTGTATTCGATTATGTTTATAAAGTTATACTCACCAGGTAACTGTTCTTCCGTTATACATACGAGCGACTGAATTGAACAGAAGGTTGAATGTATAGACTAAACAATGGTCCTATCTGGGGTTGTATTCGATTATATCGTGATGATGTTTATATAGTAATACTCACCAGGTGACTGTTTTTGCGTTATACATTCGAGCGACCCAATCGAACATAAGGTTGGATGGATAGACGGAATGATCATTGTATCTGAGTTGTATTCGATTATATCGTGATGAAGTTCATATAAAAATACTCACCAGGTTACTGTTCTTTCGTTATACATATGAGCAACCGAATCGAACAGAAGGTTGAATGGATAGTATCTGGGTTGTATTTGATTTTATCGTGATTATTATCATATAGTATGTCTAACCAGGTAACAGTTCTTTCGTTATACATACGAGCAACCGAATCGAACATAAGGTTGAATGGATAGATTGAACAATCATTGTATCTGGGTAACTGTCCTTCCGTTTTACATACAAGCGACCGAATCGAGCAGAAGGTTAAATGGATAGATTGAACAATCATCGTATCTGAGTTGTATTTGATTATGTTTATATAGTTATACTCACCAGGTACCTGTTCTTCCGTTATACATACGAGCAACCAAATCGAACATAAGGTTGTATGGATAGATTAAACAATCATCGTATCTGAGTTGTATTCGATTATGTTCATATAGTTATACTCACCAGGTAACTGTTCTTCCGTTATACATAAGAACGACTGAATTGAACATAAGGTTGAATGGATAGATTGAACAATCATTGTATCTGGGTTGTCTCTGATTATATCGTTATGCTGTATATTTAGTTACACCTACCATGTAACGGTTCTTTCGTTACACATACGAGCGTCTGAATCGAACATAAGGTTGGATGGTTGGACGGAACGATAATTGTAACTGAGTTGTATTCGATTATATCGTGGTGATGTTTATATAGTAAAACTCACCAGGTGACTGTTCTTGCGTTATACATTCGAGCGACCCAATCGAACATAAGGTTGGATGGATAGACGGAATGATCATTGTATCTGAGTTGTATTCGATTATATCGTGATGACGTTCATATAGAAATACTCACCTGGTTACTGATCTTTCGTTATACATACGAGCGACCGAAACGAACAGAAAGTTGAATGGATAGACTAAATAATCAATGTATCTGGGTGTTAGTCGATTATATCGCAATTCTGTATATATAGTGATACTTACCAGGTGACGGTACTTCCGTTACACATACTAGCGACTGAATCGAACAGAAGGTTAAATGGTTAGACGATACGATAATTGTATCTCTGAGTTGTATTCGATGATATCGTGATGATGTTTATATAGCAATACTTACCAGGTAACTGTCCTTCCGTTTTACATACAAGCGACCGAATCGAGCTGAAGTTTAAATGGATAGATTGAACAATCATCGTATCTGAGTTGTATTCGATTATGTTTATATAGTTATACTCACCAGGTACCTGTTCTTTCGTTATACATACGAGCAACCCAATCGAACATAAGGTTGAATGGATAGATTAAACAATCATCGTATCTGAGTTGTATTCGATTATGTTTATGTAGTTATACTCACCAGGTAACTGTTCTTCCGTTATACATACGAGCGACTGAATTGAACAGAAGGTTGAATGTATAGACTAAACAATGATCCTATCTGGGGTTGTATTCGATTATATCGTGATGATGTTTATATAGTTATACTCACCAGGTAACTGTTCTCCAGTTATACATAAGAGCGGCTGAACTGTACAGAAGGTTGAATGGATAGACAAAACGATAATTGTAACTGAGTTGTATTCGATTATTACTTGGTAATGTTTATATAGTAATACTCACCAGGTGACTGTTCTCGCGTTATACGTACGAGCGACCAAATCGAACAGAAGGTGACGGAATGATCATTGTATCTGAGTTGTATTCGATTATATCGTGATGAAGTTCATATGGAAATACTCACCAGGTTACTGTTCTTTCGTTATACATACGAGCAACCGAATCGAACAGAAGGTTGAATGGATAGTATCTGGGTTGTATTCGATTACGATGTTATGCTGTGTATATAGTTATACACACTAGGTGACGGTATTCCCGTTTTACATACGAACGACCGAAACGAACAGAAAGTTGAATGGATAGACTGAACAATCAATGTATCTGGGTGGTATCCGATTATATCGCAATACTGTATATATAGTGATACTTACCAGGTGACGGTACTTCCGTTACACATACTAGCGACTGAATCGAACAGAAGGTTAAATGGTTAGACGAAACGATAATTTATCTCTGAGTTGTATTCGATGATATCGTGATGATGTTTATATAGCAATACTCACCAGGAAACTGTTCTTTCGTTTTACATACAAGCGGCCGAATCGAGCAGAAGGTTGAATTCAGAATAGATTGAACAATCGTCGTATCTGGGATGTATTCGATTATGTTTATAGTTATACTCACCAGGTACCTGTTCTTTCGTTATACATACGAGCAACCCAATCGAACATAAGGTTGAATGGATAGATTAAACAATCATCGTATCTGAGTTGTATTCGATAATGTTTATATAGTTATACTCACCAGGTAACTGTTCTTCCGTTATACATACTAGCGACTGAATTGAACAGAAGGTTGAATGTATAGACTAAACAATGATCCTATCTGGGGTTGTATTCGATTATATCGTGATGATGTTTATATAGTTATACTCACCAGGTAACTGTTCTCCAGTTATACATAAGAGCGGCTGAACTGAACAGAAGGTTGAATGGATAGACAAAACGATGATTGTAACTGAGTTGTATTGGAATATATCGTGGTAATGTTTATATAGTAATACTCACCAGGTGACTGTTCTTGCGTTATACGTACGAGCGACCAAATCGAACAGAAGGTTGAATGGATAGACGGAATGATCATTGTATCTGAGTTGTATTCGATTATATCGTGATGAAGTTCATATGGAAATACTCACCAGGTTACTGTTCTTTCGTTATACATACGAGCAACCGAATCGAACAGAAGGTTGAATGGATAGTATCTGGGTTGTATTCGATTATGATGTTATGCTGTGTATATAGTTATACACAATAGGTGACGGTTTTCCCGTTTTACATACGTACGACCGAAACGAACAGAAAGTTGAATAGATAGACTGAACAATCAATGTATCTGGGAGGTATCCGATTATATCGCAATACTGTATATATAGTGATACTAACCAGGTGACGGTACTTCCGTTACACATACTAGCGACTGAATCGAAAAAAAGGTTAAATGGTTAGACGAAACGATAATTGAATCTCTGAGTTGTATTCGATGATATCGTGATGATGTTTATATAGCAATACTCACCAGGTAACTGTTCTTCCGTTTTACATACGAGCGGCCGAATCGAGCAGAAGGTTGAATTCAGTATAGATTGAACAATCGTCGTATCTGGGTTGTATTCGATTATGTTTATATAGTTATACTCACCAGGTACCTGTTCTTCCGTTATACATACGAGCAACCCAATCGAACATAAGGTTGAATGAATAGATAAAACAATCATCGTATCTGAGTTGTATTCGATTATGTTTATATAGTTATACTCACCAGGTAACTGTTCTTCCGTTATACATACGAGCGACTAAATTGAACAGAAGGTTGAATGTATAGACTAAACAAAGATCCTATCTGGGGTTGTATTCGATTATATCGTGATGATGTTTATATAGTTATACTCACCAGGTAATTGTTCTCCAGTTATACATAAGAGCGGCTGAACTGAACAGAAAGTTGAATGGATAGACAAAACGATAATTGTAACTGAGTTGTATTCGATTATATCGTGGTAATGTTTATATAGTAATACTCACCAGGTGACTGTTCTTGCGTTATACGTACGAGCGACCAAATCGAACAGAAGGTTGGATGGATAGACGGAATGATCATTGTATCTGAGTTGTATTCGATTATATCGTGATGAAGTTCATATGGAAATACTGACCAGGTTGCTGTTCTTTCGTTATACATACGAGCAACCGAATCGAACAGAAGGTTGATTGGATAGTATCTGGGTTGTATTCGATTATGATGTTATGCTGTGTATATAGTTATACACACTAGGTGACGGTATTCCCTTTTAACATACGAACGACCGAAACGAACAGAAAGTTGAATGGATAGACTGAACAATCAATGTATCTGGGTGGTATCCGATTATATCTCAATACTGTATATATAGTGATACTAACCAGGTGACGGTACTTCCGTTACACATACTAGCGACTGAATCGAACAGAAGGTTAAATGGTTAGACGAAACGATAATTGTATCTCTGAGTTGTATTCGATGATATCGTGATGATGTTTATATAGCAATACTCACCAGGTAACTGTTCTTCCGTTTTACATACAAGCGGCCGAATCGAGCAGAAGGTTGAATTCAGTATAGATTGAACAATCGTCGTATCTGGGTTGTATTCGATTATGTTTATATAGTTATACTCACCAGGTACCTGTTCTTTCGTTATACATACGAGCAACCCAATCGAACATAAGGTTGAATGGATAGATTAAACAATCATCGTATCTGAGTTGTATTCGATTATGTTTATATAGTTATACTCACCAGGTAACTGTTCTTCCGTTATACATACGAGCGACTGAATCGAACAGAAAGTTGAATGTATAGACTAAACAATGATCCTATCTGGGGTTGTATTCGATTATATCGTGATGATGTTCATATAGTTATACTCACCAGGTAACTGTTATCCAGTTATACATAAGAGCGGCTGAACTGAACAGAAGGTTGAATGGATAGACAAAACGATAATTGTAACTGAGTTGTATTCGATTATATCGTGGTAATGTTTATATAGTAATACTCACCAGGTGACTGTTCTTGCGTTATACGTACGAGCGACCAAATCGAACAGAAGGTGACGAAATGATCATTGTATCTGAGTTGTATTCGATTATATCGTGATGAAGTTCATATGGAAATACTCACCAGGTTACTGTTCTTTCGTTATACATATGAGCAACCGAATCGAACAGAAGGTTGAATGGATAGTATCTGGGTTGTATTCGATTATGATGTTATGCTGTGCATATAGTTATACACATTAGGTGACAGTATTCCCGTTTTACATACGAGCGACCGAAACGAACAGAAAGTTGAATGGATAGACTGAACAATCAATGTAGCTGGGTGGTATCCGATTATATCGCAATACTGTATATATAGTGATACTTACCAGGTGACGGTACTTCCGTTACACATACTAGCGACTGAATCGAATAGAAGGTTAAATGGTTAGACGAAACAATAATTGTATCTCTGAGTTGTATTCGATGATATCGTGATGATGTTTATATAGCAATACTCACCAGGTAACTGTTCTTCCGTTTTACATACAAGCGACCGAATCGAGCAGAAGCTTGAATTTAGTATAGATTGAACAATCATCGTATCTGGGTTGTATTCGATTATGTTTATATAGTTATACTCACCAGGTAACTGTTCTTCCGTTATACATACGAGCGACTGAATTGAACAGAAGGTTGAATGGATAGACTAAACAATAATCGTATCTGGGGTTGTATTCGATTATATCTTGATAATGTTCATATAGTTATACTCACCAGGAAACTGTTCTCCAGTTATACATAAGAGCGACTGAACTGAACAGAAGGTTGAATGGATAGACTGCACAATCATCGTATCTGGGTTGTATTTGATTATATCGTGATTATTATCATAAAGTATGTCTAACCTGGTAACATTTCTTCCGTTATACATACGAGCAACCGAATCGAACATAAGGTTGAATGGATAAATTGAACAATCATTGTATCTGGGTTGTCTCCGATTATATCGTTATGCTGTATATTTAGGTACACCTACCATGTAACGGTTCTCTCGTTACACATACGAGCGTCTGAATCGAACATAAGGTTGGATGGTTAGACGGAACGATAATTGTAACTGAGTTGTATTCGATCATATCGTGGTGATGTTTATATAGTAAAACTCACCAGGTGACTGTTCTTGCGTTATACATACGAGCGACCCGATCGAACATAAGGTTGGATGGATAGACGGAATGATCATTGTATCTGAGTTGTATTCGATTATATCGTGATGACGTTCATATAGAAATACTCACCAGGTTACTGGTCTTTCGTTATACATACGAGCGACCGAAACGAACAGAAAGATGAATGGATAGACTGAACAATCAATGTATCTGGGTGGTAGTCGATTATATCGCAATTCTGTATATATAGTGATACTTACCAGGTGACGATACTTCCGTTACACATACTAGCGACTGAATCGAACAGAATGTTGAATGGTTAGACGAAACGATAATTGTATCTCTGAGTTGTATTCGATGATATCGTGATGATGTTTATATAGCAATACTCACCAGGTAACTGTTCTTCCGTTTTACATACGAGCGGCCGAATCGAGCAGAAGGTTGAATTCAGTATAGATTGAACAATCGTCGTATCTGGGTTGTATTCGATTATGTTTATATAGTTATACTCACCAGGTACCTGTTCTTCCGTTATACATACGAGCAACCCAATCGAACATAAGGTTGAATGAATAGATAAAACAATCATCGTATCTGAGTTGTATTCGATTATGTTTATATAGTTATACTCACCAGGTAACTGTTCTTCCGTTATACATACGAGCGACTAAATTGAACAGAAGGTTGAATGTATAGACTAAACAAAGATCCTATCTGGGGTTGTATTCGATTATATCGTGATGATGTTTATATAGTTATACTCACCAGGTAATTGTTCTCCAGTTATACATAAGAGCGGCTGAACTGAACAGAAAGTTGAATGGATAGACAAAACGATAATTGTAACTGAGTTGTATTCGATTATATCGTGGTAATGTTTATATAGTAATACTCACCAGGTGACTGTTCTTGCGTTATACGTACGAGCGACCAAATCGAACAGAAGGTTGGATGGATAGACGGAATGATCATTGTATCTGAGTTGTATTCGATTATATCGTGATGAAGTTCATATGGAAATACTGACCAGGTTGCTGTTCTTTCGTTATACATACGAGCAACCGAATCGAACAGAAGGTTGATTGGATAGTATCTGGGTTGTATTCGATTATGATGTTATGCTGTGTATATAGTTATACACACTAGGTGACGGTATTCCCTTTTAACATACGAACGACCGAAACGAACAGAAAGTTGAATGGATAGACTGAACAATCAATGTATCTGGGTGGTATCCGATTATATCTCAATACTGTATATATAGTGATACTAACCAGGTGACGGTACTTCCGTTACACATACTAGCGACTGAATCGAACAGAAGGTTAAATGGTTAGACGAAACGATAATTGTATCTCTGAGTTGTATTCGATGATATCGTGATGATGTTTATATAGCAATACTCACCAGGTAACTGTTCTTCCGTTTTACATACAAGCGGCCGAATCGAGCAGAAGGTTGAATTCAGTATAGATTGAACAATCGTCGTATCTGGGTTGTATTCGATTATGTTTATATAGTTATACTCACCAGGTACCTGTTCTTTCGTTATACATACGAGCAACCCAATCGAACATAAGGTTGAATGGATAGATTAAACAATCATCGTATCTGAGTTGTATTCGATTATGTTTATATAGTTATACTCACCAGGTAACTGTTCTTCCGTTATACATACGAGCGACTGAATCGAACAGAAAGTTGAATGTATAGACTAAACAATGATCCTATCTGGGGTTGTATTCGATTATATCGTGATGATGTTCATATAGTTATACTCACCAGGTAACTGTTATCCAGTTATACATAAGAGCGGCTGAACTGAACAGAAGGTTGAATGGATAGACAAAACGATAATTGTAACTGAGTTGTATTCGATTATATCGTGGTAATGTTTATATAGTAATACTCACCAGGTGACTGTTCTTGCGTTATACGTACGAGCGACCAAATCGAACAGAAGGTGACGAAATGATCATTGTATCTGAGTTGTATTCGATTATATCGTGATGAAGTTCATATGGAAATACTCACCAGGTTACTGTTCTTTCGTTATACATATGAGCAACCGAATCGAACAGAAGGTTGAATGGATAGTATCTGGGTTGTATTCGATTATGATGTTATGCTGTGCATATAGTTATACACATTAGGTGACAGTATTCCCGTTTTACATACGAGCGACCGAAACGAACAGAAAGTTGAATGGATAGACTGAACAATCAATGTAGCTGGGTGGTATCCGATTATATCGCAATACTGTATATATAGTGATACTTACCAGGTGACGGTACTTCCGTTACACATACTAGCGACTGAATCGAATAGAAGGTTAAATGGTTAGACGAAACAATAATTGTATCTCTGAGTTGTATTCGATGATATCGTGATGATGTTTATATAGCAATACTCACCAGGTAACTGTTCTTCCGTTTTACATACAAGCGACCGAATCGAGCAGAAGCTTGAATTTAGTATAGATTGAACAATCATCGTATCTGGGTTGTATTCGATTATGTTTATATAGTTATACTCACCAGGTAACTGTTCTTCCGTTATACATACGAGCGACTGAATTGAACAGAAGGTTGAATGGATAGACTAAACAATAATCGTATCTGGGGTTGTATTCGATTATATCTTGATAATGTTCATATAGTTATACTCACCAGGAAACTGTTCTCCAGTTATACATAAGAGCGACTGAACTGAACAGAAGGTTGAATGGATAGACTGCACAATCATCGTATCTGGGTTGTATTTGATTATATCGTGATTATTATCATAAAGTATGTCTAACCTGGTAACATTTCTTCCGTTATACATACGAGCAACCGAATCGAACATAAGGTTGAATGGATAAATTGAACAATCATTGTATCTGGGTTGTCTCCGATTATATCGTTATGCTGTATATTTAGGTACACCTACCATGTAACGGTTCTCTCGTTACACATACGAGCGTCTGAATCGAACATAAGGTTGGATGGTTAGACGGAACGATAATTGTAACTGAGTTGTATTCGATCATATCGTGGTGATGTTTATATAGTAAAACTCACCAGGTGACTGTTCTTGCGTTATACATACGAGCGACCCGATCGAACATAAGGTTGGATGGATAGACGGAATGATCATTGTATCTGAGTTGTATTCGATTATATCGTGATGACGTTCATATAGAAATACTCACCAGGTTACTGGTCTTTCGTTATACATACGAGCGACCGAAACGAACAGAAAGATGAATGGATAGACTGAACAATCAATGTATCTGGGTGGTAGTCGATTATATCGCAATTCTGTATATATAGTGATACTTACCAGGTGACGATACTTCCGTTACACATACTAGCGACTGAATCGAACAGAATGTTGAATGGTTAGACGAAACGATAATTGTATCTGAGTTGTATTCGATGATATCGTGATGATGTTTATATAGAACTACTTACCAGGTAACTGTCATTCCGTTTTACATACAAGCGACCGAATCGAGCAGAAGGTTAAATGGATAGATTGAACAATCATCGTATCTGAGTTGTATTCGATTATGTTTATATAGTTATACTCACCAGGTACCTGTTCTTTCGTTATACATACGAGCAACCCAATCGAACATAAGGTTGAATGGATAGATTAAACAATCATCGTATCTGAGTTGTATTCGATTATGTTTATATAGTTATACTCACCAGGTAACTGTTCTTCCGTTATACATACGAGCGACTGAATCGAACAGAAAGTTGAATGTATAGACTAAACAATGATCCTATCTGGGGTTGTATTCGATTATATCGTGATGATGTTCATATAGTTATACTCACCAGGTAACTGTTATCCAGTTATACATAAGAGCGGCTGAACTGAACAGAAGGTTGAATGGATAGACAAAACGATAATTGTAACTGAGTTGTATTCGATTATATCGTGGTAATGTTTATATAGTAATACTCACCAGGTGACTGTTCTTGCGTTATACGTACGAGCGACCAAATCGAACAGAAGGTGACGAAATGATCATTGTATCTGAGTTGTATTCGATTATATCGTGATGAAGTTCATATGGAAATACTCACCAGGTTACTGTTCTTTCGTTATACATATGAGCAACCGAATCGAACAGAAGGTTGAATGGATAGTATCTGGGTTGTATTCGATTATGATGTTATGCTGTGCATATAGTTATACACATTAGGTGACAGTATTCCCGTTTTACATACGAGCGACCGAAACGAACAGAAAGTTGAATGGATAGACTGAACAATCAATGTAGCTGGGTGGTATCCGATTATATCGCAATACTGTATATATAGTGATACTTACCAGGTGACGGTACTTCCGTTACACATACTAGCGACTGAATCGAATAGAAGGTTAAATGGTTAGACGAAACAATAATTGTATCTCTGAGTTGTATTCGATGATATCGTGATGATGTTTATATAGCAATACTCACCAGGTAACTGTTCTTCCGTTTTACATACAAGCGACCGAATCGAGCAGAAGCTTGAATTTAGTATAGATTGAACAATCATCGTATCTGGGTTGTATTCGATTATGTTTATATAGTTATACTCACCAGGTAACTGTTCTTCCGTTATACATACGAGCGACTGAATTGAACAGAAGGTTGAATGGATAGACTAAACAATAATCGTATCTGGGGTTGTATTCGATTATATCTTGATAATGTTCATATAGTTATACTCACCAGGAAACTGTTCTCCAGTTATACATAAGAGCGACTGAACTGAACAGAAGGTTGAATGGATAGACTGCACAATCATCGTATCTGGGTTGTATTTGATTATATCGTGATTATTATCATAAAGTATGTCTAACCTGGTAACATTTCTTCCGTTATACATACGAGCAACCGAATCGAACATAAGGTTGAATGGATAAATTGAACAATCATTGTATCTGGGTTGTCTCCGATTATATCGTTATGCTGTATATTTAGGTACACCTACCATGTAACGGTTCTCTCGTTACACATACGAGCGTCTGAATCGAACATAAGGTTGGATGGTTAGACGGAACGATAATTGTAACTGAGTTGTATTCGATCATATCGTGGTGATGTTTATATAGTAAAACTCACCAGGTGACTGTTCTTGCGTTATACATACGAGCGACCCGATCGAACATAAGGTTGGATGGATAGACGGAATGATCATTGTATCTGAGTTGTATTCGATTATATCGTGATGACGTTCATATAGAAATACTCACCAGGTTACTGGTCTTTCGTTATACATACGAGCGACCGAAACGAACAGAAAGATGAATGGATAGACTGAACAATCAATGTATCTGGGTGGTAGTCGATTATATCGCAATTCTGTATATATAGTGATACTTACCAGGTGACGATACTTCCGTTACACATACTAGCGACTGAATCGAACAGAATGTTGAATGGTTAGACGAAACGATAATTGTATCTGAGTTGTATTCGATGATATCGTGATGATGTTTATATAGAACTACTTACCAGGTAACTGTCATTCCGTTTTACATACAAGCGACCGAATCGAGCAGAAGGTTAAATGGATAGATTGAACAATCATCGTATCTGAGTTGTATTCGATTATGTTTATATAGTTATACTCACCAGGTACCTGTTCTTCCGTTATACATACGAGCAACCCAATCGAACATAAGGTTGAATGGATAGATTAAACAATCATCGTATCTGAGTTGTATTCGATTATGTTTATATAGTTATACTCACCAGGTAACTGTTCTTCCGTTATACATACGAGCGACTGAATTGAACAGAAGGTTGAATGTATAGACTGAACAATGATCCTATCTGGGGTTGTATTCGATTATATCGTGATGATGTTTATATAGTTATACTCACCAGGTAACTGTTCTCCAGTTATACATAAGAGCGGCTGAACTGAACAGAAGGTTGAATGGATAGACAAAACGATAATTGTAAATGAGTCGTATTCGATTATATCGTGGTAATGTTTATATAGTAATACTCACCAGGTGACTGTTCTTGCGTTATACGTACGAGCGACCAAATCGAACAGAAGGTTGGATGGATAGACGGAATGATCATTGTATCTGAGATGTATTCGATTATATCGTGATGAAGTTTATATGGCAATACTCACCAGGTTACTGTTCTTTCGTTATACATACGAGCAACCGAATCGAACAGAAGGTTGAATGGATAGTATCTGGGTTGTATTCGATTATGATGTTATGCTGTGTATATAGTTATACACACTAGGTGACGGTATTCCCGTTTTACATACGAACGACCGAAACGAACAGAAAGTTGAATGGATAGACTGAACAATCAATGTATCTGGGTGGTATCCGATTATATCGCAATACTCTATATATAGTGATACATACCAGGTGACGGTACTTCCGTTACACATACTAGCGACTGAATCGAACAGAAGGTTAAATGGTTAGACGAAACGATAATTTATCTCTGAGTTGTATTCGATGATATCGTGATGATGTTTATATAGCAATACTCACCAGGTAACTGTTCTTCCGTTTTACATACAAGCGGCCGAATCGAGCAGAAGGTTGAATTCAGTATAGATTGAACAATCGTCGTATCTGAGATGTATTCGATTATGTTTATATAGTTATACTCACCAGGTACCTGTTCTTTCGTTATACATACGAGCAACCCAATCGAACATAAGGTTGAATGGATAGATTAAACAATCATCGTATCTGAGTTGTATTCGATTATGTTTATATAGTTATACTCACCAGGTAACTGTTCTTCCGTTATACATACGAGCGACTGAATTGAACAGAAGGTTGAATGTATAGACTAAACAATGATCCTATCTGGGGTTGTATTCGATTATATCGTGATGATGTTTATATAGTTATACACACCAGGTAACTGTTCTCCAGTTATACATAAGAGCGGCTGAACTGAACAGAAGGTTGAATGGATAGACAAAACGATGATTGTAACTAAGTTGTATTCGATTATATCGTGGTAATGTTTATATAGTAATACTCACCAGGTGACTGTTCTTGCGTTATACGTACGAGCGACCAAATCGAACAGAAGGTTGGATGGATAGACGGAATGATCATTGTATCTGAGTTGTATTCGATTATATCGTGATGAAGTTCATATGGAAATACTCACCAGGTTACTGTTCTTTCGTTATACATACGAGCAACCGAATCGAACAGAAGTTTGAATGGAAAGTATCTGGGTTGTATTTGATTATATCGTGATTATTATCATATAGTTTGTCTAACCAGGTAACAGTTCTTCCGTTATACATACGAGCAACCGAATCGAACATAAGGTTGAATGGATATATTGAACAATCATTGTATCTGGGTTGTCTCCGATTATATCGTTATGCTGTATATTTAGTTACACCTACCATGTAACGGTTCTTTCGTTACACATTCGAGCGTCTGAATCGAACATAAGGTTGGATGGTTAGACGAAACGATAATTGTAACTGAGTTGTATTCGATTATATCGTGATGACGTTTATATAGAAATACTCACCAGGTTACTGGTCTTTCGTTATACATACGAGCGACCGAAACGAACAGAAAGTTGAATGGATAGACTGAACAATCAATGTATCTGGGTGGTAGTCGATTATATCGCAATTCTGTATATATAGTGATACTTACCAGGTAACGATACTTCCGTTACACATACTAGCGACTGAATCGAACAGAATGTTGAATGGTTAGACGAAACGATAATTGTATCTGAGTTGAATTCGATGATATCGTGATGATGTTTATATAGCAATACTTACCAGGTAACTGTCCTTCCGTTTTACATACAAGCGACCTAATCGAGCAGAAGGTTAAATGGATAGATTGAACAATCATCGTATCTGAGTTGTATTCGATTATGTTTATATAGTTATACTCACCAGGTACCTGTTCTTTCGTTATACATACGAGCAACCCAATCGAACATAAGGTTGAATGGATAGATTGAACAATCATCGTATCTGAAATGTATTTGATTATGTTTATATAGTTATACTCACCAGGTAACTGTTCTTCCGTTATACATACGAGCGACTGTATTGAACAGAAGGTTGAATGTATAGACTAAACAATGATCCTATCTGGGGTTGTATTCGATTATATCGTGATGATGTTTATATAGTTATACTCACCAGGTAACTGTTCTACAGTAATACATAAGAGCGGCTGAACTGAACAGAAGGTTGAATGGATAGACAAAACGATAATTGTAACTGAGTTGTATTCGATTATATCGTGGTAATGTTTATATAGTAATACTCACCAGGTGACTGTTCTTGCGTTATACGTACGAGCGACCAAATCGAACAGAAGGTGACGAAATGATCATTGTATCTGAGTTGTATTCGATTATATCGTGATGAAGTTCATATGGAAATACTCACCAGGTTACTGTTCTTTCGTTATACATACGAGCAACCGAATCGAACAGAAGGTTGAATGGATAGTATCTGGGTTGTATTCGATTATGATGTTATGCTGTGCATATAGTTATACACATTAGGTGACGGTATTCCCGTTTTACATACGAGCGACCGAAACGAACAGAAAGTTGAATGGATAGACTGAACAATCAATGTAGCTGGGTGGTATCCGATTATATCGCAATACTGTATATATAGTGATACTTACCAGGTGACGGTACTTCCGTTACACATACTAGCGACTGAATCGAATAGAAGGTTAAATGGTTAGACGAAACGATAATTGTATCTCTGAGTTGTATTCGATGATATCGTGATGATGTTTATATAGCAATACTCACCAGGTAACTGTTCTTCCGTTTTACATACAAGCGACCGAATCGAGCAGAAGCTTGAATTTAGTATGGATTGAACAATCATCGTATCTGGGTTGTATTCGATTATGTTTATATAGTTATACTCACCAGGTAACTGTTCTTCCGTTATACATACGAGCGACTGAATTGAACAGAAGGTTGAATGGATAGACTAAACAATAATCGTATCTGGGGTTGTATTCGATTATATCTTGATAATGTTCATATAGTTATACTCACCAGGAAACTGTTCTCCAGTTATACATAAGAGCGACTGAACTGAACAGAAGGTTGAATGGATAGACTGCACAATCATCGTATCTGGGTTGTATTTGATTATATCGTGATTATTATCATAAAGTATGTCTAACCTGGTAACATTTCTTCCGTTATACATACGAGCAACCGAATCGAACATAAGGTTGAATGGATAAATTGAACAATCATTGTATCTGGGTTGTCTCCGATTATATCGTTATGCTGTATATTTAGGTACACCTACCATGTAACGGTTCTTTCGTTACACATACGAGCGTCTGAATCGAACATAAGGTTGGATGGTTAGACGGAACGATAATTGTAACTGAGTTGTATTCGATCATATCGTGGTGATGTTTATATAGTAAAACTCACCAGGTGACTGTTCTTGCGTTATACATACGAGCGACCCGATCGAACATAAGGTTGGATGGATAGACGGAATGATCATTGTATCTGAGTTGTATTCGATTATATCGTGATGACGTTCATATAGAAATACTCACCAGGTTACTGGTCTTTTGTTATACATACGAGCGACCGAAACGAACAGAAAGATGAATGGATAGACTGAACAATCATTGTATCTGGGTGGTAGTCGATTATATCGCAATTCTGTATATATAGTGATACTTACCAGGTGACGATACTTCCGTTACACATACTAGCGACTGAATCGAACAGAATGTTGAATGGTTAGACGAAACGATATATGTATCTGAGTTGTATTCGATGATATCGTGATGATGTTTATATAGAACTACTTACCAGGTAACTGTCATTCCGTTTTACATACAAGCGACCGAATCGAGCAGAAGGTTAAATGGATAGATTGAACAATCATCGTATCTGAGTTGTATTCGATTATGTTTATATAGTTATACTCACCAGGTACCTGTTCTTCCGTTATACATACGAGCAACCCAATCGAACATAAGGTTGAATGGATAGATTAAACAATCATCGTATCTGAGTTGTATTCGATTATGTTTATATAGTTATACTCACCAGGTAACTGTTCTTCCGTTACACATACGAGCGACTGAATTGAACAGAAGGTTGAATGTATAGACTGAACAATGATCCTATCTGGGGTTGTATTCGATTATATCGTGATGATGTTTATATAGCAATACTCACCAGGTAACTGTTCTTCCGTTTTACATACAAGCGGCCGAATCGAGCAGAAGGTTGAATTCAGTATAGATTGAACAATCGTCGTATCTGGGTTGTATTCGATTATGTTTATATAGTTATACTCACCAGGTACCTGTTCTTTCGTTATACATACGAGCAACCCAATCGAACATAAGGTTGAATGGATAGATTAAACAATCATCGTATCTGAGTTGTATTCGATTATGTTTATATAGTTATACTCACCAGGTAACTGTTCTTCCGTTATACATACGAGCGACTGAATTGAACAGAAGGTTGAATGTTTAGACTAAACAATGATCCTATCTGGGGTTGTATTCGATTATATCGTGATGATGTTTATATAGTTATACACACCAGGTAACTGTTCTCCAGTTATACATAAGAGCGGCTGAACTGAACAGAAGGTTGAATGGATAGACAAAACGATGATTGTAACTAAGTTGTATTCGATTATATCGTGGTAATGTTTATATAGTAATACTCACCAGGTGACTGTTCTTGCGTTATACGTACGAGCGACCAAATCGAACAGAAGGTTGGATGGATAGACGGAATGATCATTGTATCTGAGTTGTATTCGATTATATCGTGATGAAGTTCATATGGAAATACTCACCAGGTTACTGTTCTTTCGTTATACATACGAGCAACCGAATCGAACAGAAGTTTGAATGGATAGTATCTGGGTTGTATTTGATTATATCGTGATTATTATCATATAGTTTGTCTAACCAGGTAACAGTTCTTCCGTTATACATACGAGCAACCGAATCGAACATAAGGTTGAATGGATATATTGAACAATCATTGTATCTGGGTTGTCTCCGATTATATCGTTATGCTGTATATTTAGTTACACCTACCATGTAACGGTTCATTCGTTACACATTCGAGCGTCTGAATCGAACATAAGGTTGGATGGTTAGACGAAACGATAATTGTAACTGAGTTGTATTCGATTATATCGTGATGACGTTTATATAGAAATACTCACCAGGTTACTGGTCTTTCGTTATACATACGAGCGACCGAAACGAACAGAAAGTTGAATGGATAGACTGAACAATCAATGTATCTGGGTGGTAGTCGATTATATCGCAATTCTGTATATATAGTGATACTTACCAGGTGACGATACTTCCGTTACACATACTAGCGACTGAATCGAACAGAATGTTGAATGGTTAGACGAAACGATAATTGTATCTGAGTTGAATTCGATGATATCGTGATGATGTTTATATAGCAATACTTACCAGGTAACTGTCCTTCCGTTTTACATACAAGCGACCAAATCGAGCAGAAGGTTAAATGGATAGATTGAACAATCATCGTATCTGAGTTGTATTCGATTATGTTTATATAGTTATACTCACCAGGTACCTGTTCTTTCGTTATACATACGAGCAACCCAATCGAACATAAGGTTGAATGGATAGATTAAACAATCATCGTATCTGAAATGTATTTGATTATGTTTATATAGTTATACTCACCAGGTAACTGTTC
Source organism: Chrysomela aeneicollis (assembly GCA_029955515.1). Classification (NCBI taxonomy): domain Eukaryota; kingdom Metazoa; phylum Arthropoda; class Insecta; order Coleoptera; family Chrysomelidae; genus Chrysomela; species Chrysomela aeneicollis. The sequence goes on from JARUHQ010000017.1 coordinate 11,569,239, forward strand.
TTCCGTTATACATACGAGCGACTGAATTGAACAGAAGGTTGAATGTATAGACTAAACAATGATCCTATCTGGGGTTGTATTCGATTATATCGTGATGATGTTTATATAGTTATACTCACCAGGTAACTGTTCTACAGTAATACATAAGAGCGGCTGAACTGAACAGAAGGTTGAATGGATAGACAAAACGATAATTGTAACTGAGTTGTATTCGATTATATCGTGGTAATGTTTATATAGTAATACTCACCAGGTGACTGTTCTTGCGTTATACGTACGAGCGACCAAATCGAACAGAAGGTTGGATGGATAGACGGAATGATCATTGTATCTGAGTTGTATTCGATTATATCGTGATGAAGTTCATATGGAAATACTCACCAGGTTACTGTTCTTTCGTTATACATACGAGCAACCGAATCGAACAGAAGGTTGAATGGATAGTATCTGGGTTGTATTCGATTATGATGTTATGCTGTGTATATAGTTATACACACTAGGTGACGGTATTCCCGTTTTACATACGAACGACCGAAACGAACAGAAAGTTGAATGGATAGACTGAACAATCAATGTATCTGGGTGGTATCCGATTATATCGCAATACTGTATATATAGTGATACTTACCAGGTGACGGTACTTCCGTTACACATACTAGCGACTGAATCGAACAGAAGGTTAAATGGTTAGACGAAACGATAATTGTATCTCTGAGTTGTATTCGATGATATCGTGATGATGTTTATATAGCAATACTCACCAGGTAACTGTTCTTCCGTTTTACATACAAGCGGCCGAATCGAGCAGAAGGTTGAATTCAGTATAGATTGAACAATCGTCGTATCTGGGTTGTATTCGATTATGTTTATATAGTTATACTCACCAGGTACCTGTTCTTTCGTTATACATACGAGCAACCCAATCGAACATAAGGTTGAATGGATAGATTAAACAATCATCGTATCTGAGTTGTATTCGATTATGTTTATATAGTTATACTCACCAGGTAACTGTTCTTCCGTTATACATACGAGCGACTGAATCGAACAGAAAGTTGAATGTATAGACTAAACAATGATCCTATCTGGGGTTGTATTCGATTATATCGTGATGATGTTCATATAGTTATACTCACCAGGTAACTGTTCTCCAGTTATACATAAGAGCGGCTGAACTGAACAGAAGGTTGAATGGATAGACAAAACGATAATTGTAACTGAGTTGTATTCGATTATATCGTGGTAATGTTTATATAGTAATACTCACCAGGTGACTGTTCTTGCGTTATACGTACGAGCGCCCAAATCGAACAGAAGGTGACGAAATGATCATTGTATCTGAGTTGTATTCGATTATATCGTGATGAAGTTCATATGGAAATACTCACCAGGTTACTGTTCTTTCGTTATACATACGAGCAACCGAATCGAACAGAAGGTTGAATGGATAGTATCTGGGTTGTATTCGATTATGATGTTATGCTGTGCATATAGTTATACACATTAGGTGACGGTATTCCCGTTTTACATACGAGCGACCGAAACGAACAGAAAGTTGAATGGATAGACTGAACAATCAATGTAGCTGGGTGGTATCCGATTATATCGCAATACTGTATATATAGTGATACTTACCAGGTGACGGTACTTCCGTTACACATACTAGCGACTGAATCGAATAGAAGGTTAAATGGTTAGACGAAACGATAATTGTATCTCTGAGTTGTATTCGATGATATCGTGATGATGTTTATATAGCAATACTCACCAGGTAACTGTTCTTCCGTTTTACATACAAGCGACCTAATCGAGCAGAAGCTTGAATTTAGTATGGATTGAACAATCATCGTATCTGGGTTGTATTCGATTATGTTTATATAGTTATACTCACCAGGTAACTGTTCTTCCGTTATACATACGAGCGACTGAATTGAACAGAAGGTTGAATGGATAGACTAAACAATAATCGTATCTGGGGTTGTATTCGATTATATCTTGATAATGTTCATATAGTTATACTCACCAGGAAACTGTTCTCCAGTTATACATAAGAGCGACTGAACTGAACAGAAGGTTGAATGGATAGACTGCACAATCATCGTATCTGGGTTGTATTTGATTATATCGTGATTATTATCATAAAGTATGTCTAACCTGGTAACATTTCTTCCGTTATACATACGAGCAACCGAATCGAACATAAGGTTGAATGGACTAATTGAACAATCATTGTATCTGGGTTGTCTCCGATTATATCGTTATGCTGTATATTTAGGTACACCTACCATGTAACGGTTCTTTCGTTACACATACGAGCGTCTGAATCGAACATAAGGTTGGATGGTTAGACGGAACGATAATTGTAACTGAGTTGTATTCGATCATATCGTGGTGATGTTTATATAGTAAAACTCACCAGGTGACTGTTCTTGCGTTATACATACGAGCGACCCGATCGAACATAAGGTTGGATGGATAGACGGAATGATCATTGTATCTGAGTTGTATTCGATTATATCGTGATGACGTTCATATAGAAATACTCACCAGGTTACTGGTCTTTTGTTATACATTCGAGCGACCGAAACGAACAGAAAGATGAATGGATAGACTGAACAATCAATGTATCTGGGTGGTAGTCGATTATATCGCAATTCTGTATATATAGTGATACTTACCAGGTGACGATACTTCCGTTACACATACTAGCGACTGAATCGAACAGAATGTTGAATGTTTAGACGAAACGATAATTGTATCTGAGTTGTATTCGATGATATCGTGATGATGTTTATATAGAACTACTTACCAGGTAACTGTCATTCCGTTTTACATACAAGCGACCGAATCGAGCAGAAGGTTAAATGGATAGATTGAACAATCATCGTATCTGAGTTGTATTCGATTATGTTTATATAGTTATACTCACCAGGTACCTGTTCTTCCGTTATACATACGAGCAACCCAATCGAACATAAGGTTGAATGGATAGATTAAACAATCATCGTATCTGAGTTGTATTCGATTATGTTTATATAGTTATACTCACCAGGTAACTGTTCTTCCGTTATACATACGAGCGACTGAATTGAACAGAAGGTTGAATGTATAGACTGAACAATGATCCTATCTGGGGTTGTATTCGATTATATCGTGATGATGTTTATATAGTTATACTCACCAGGTAACTGTTCTCCAGTTATACATAAGAGCGGCTGAACTGAACAGAAGGTTGAATGGATAGACAAAACGATAATTGTAACTGTGTTGTATTCGATTATATCGTGGTAATGTTTATATAGTAATACTCACCAGGTGACTGTTCTTGCGTTATACGTACGAGCGACCAAATCGAACAGAAGGTTGGATGGATAGACGGAATGATCATTGTATCTGAGTTGTATTCGATTATATCGTGATGATGTTTATATAGTTATACTCACCAGGTAACTGTTCTACAGTAATACATAAGAGCGGCTGAACTGAACAGAAGGTTGAATGGATAGACAAAACGATAATTGTAACTGAGTTGTATTCGATTATATCGTGGTAATGTTTATATAGTAATACTCACCAGGTGACTGTTCTTGCGTTATACGTACGAGCGACCAAATCGAACAGAAGGTTGGATGGATAGACGGAATGATCATTGTATCTGAGTTGTATTCGATTATATCGTGATGAAGTTCATATGGAAATACTCACCAGGTTACTGTTCTTTCGTTATACATACGAGCAACCGAATCGAACAGAAGGTTGAATGGATAGTATCTGGGTTGTATTCGATTATGATGTTATGCTGTGTATATAGTTATACACACTAGGTGACTGTATTCCCGTTTTACATACGAACGACCGAAACGAACAGAAAGTTGAATGGATAGACTGAACAATCAATGTATCTGGGTGGTATCCGATTATATCGCAATACTGTATATATAGTGATACTTACCAGGTGACGGTACTTCCGTTACACATACTAGCGACTGAATCGATCAGAAGGTTAAATGGTTAGACGAAACGATAATTGTATCTCTGAGTTGTATTCGATGATATCGTGATGATGTTTATATAGCAATACTCACCAGGTAACTGTTCTTCCGTTTTACATACAAGCGGCCGAATCGAGCAGAAGGTTGAATTCAGTATAGATTGAACAATCGTCGTATCTGGGTTGTATTCGATTATGTTTATATAGTTATACTCACCAGGTACCTGTTCTTTCGTTATACATACGAGCAACCCAATCGAACATAAGGTTGAATGGATAGATTAAACAATCATCGTATCTGAGTTGTATTCGATTATGTTTATATAGTTATACTCACCAGGTAACTGTTCTTCCGTTATACATACGAGCGACTGAATCGAACAGAAAGTTGAATGTATAGACTAAACAATGATCCTATCTGGGGTTGTATTCGATTATATCGTGATGATGTTCATATAGTTATACTCACCAGGTAACTGTTCTCCAGTTATACATAAGAGCGGCTGAACTGAACAGAAGGTTGAATGGATAGACAAAACGATAATTGTAACTGAGTTGTATTCGATTATATCGTGGTAATGTTTATATAGTAATACTCACCAGGTGACTGTTCTTGCGTTATACGTACGAGCGACCAAATCGAACAGAAGGTGACGAAATGATCATTGTATCTGAGTTGTATTCGATTATATCGTGATGAAGTTCATATGGAAATACTCACCAGGTTACTGTTCTTTCGTTATACATACGAGCAACCGAATCGAACAGAAGGTTGAATGGATAGTATCTGGGTTGTATTCGATTATGATGTTATGCTGTGCATATAGTTATACACATTAGGTGACGGTATTCCCGTTTTACATACGAGCGACCAAAACGAACAGAAAGTTGAATGGATAGACTGAACAATCAATGTAGCTGGGTGGTATCCGATTATATCGCAATACTGTATATATAGTGATACTTACCAGGTGACGGTACTTCCGTTACACATACTAGCGACTGAATCGAATAGAAGGTTAAATGGTTAGACGAAACGATAATTGTATCTCTGAGTTGTATTCGATGATATCGTGATGATGTTTATATAGCAATACTCACCAGGTAACTGTTCTTCCGTTTTACATACAAGCGACCGAATCGAGCAGAAGCTTGAATTTAGTATGGATTGAACAATCATCGTATCTGGGTTGTATTCGATTATGTTTATATAGTTATACTCACCAGGTAACTGTTCTTCCGTTATACATACGAGCGACTGAATTGAACAGAAGGTTGAATGGATAGACTAAACAATAATCGTATCTGGGGTTGTATTCGATTATATCTTGATAATGTTCATATAGTTATACTCACCAGGAAACTGTTCTCCAGTTATACATAAGAGCGACTGAACTGAACAGAAGGTTGAATGGATAGACTGCACAATCATCGTATCTGGGTTGTATTTGATTATATCGTGATTATTATCATAAAGTATGTCTAACCTGGTAACATTTCTTCCGTTATACATACGAGCAACCGAATCGAACATAAGGTTGAATGGACTAATTGAACAATCATTGTATCTGGGTTGTCTCCGATTATATCGTTATGCTGTATATTTAGGTACACCTACCATGTAACGGTTCTTTCGTTACACATACGAGCGTCTGAATCGAACATAAGGTTGGATGGTTAGACGGAACGATAATTGTAACTGAGTTGTATTCGATCATATCGTGGTGATGTTTATATAGTAAAACTCACCAGGTGACTGTTCTTGCGTTATACATACGAGCGACCCGATCGAACATAAGGTTGGATGGATAGACGGAATGATCATTGTATCTGAGTTGTATTCGATTATATCGTGATGACGTTCATATAGAAATACTCACCAGGTTACTGGTCTTTTGTTATACATACGAGCGACCGAAACGAACAGAAAGATGAATGGATAGACTGAACAATCAATGTATCTGGGTGGTAGTCGATTATATCGCAATTCTGTATATATAGTGATACTTACCAGGTGACGATACTTCCGTTACACATACTAGCGACTGAATCGAACAGAATGTTGAATGGTTAGACGAAACGATAATTGTATCTGAGTTGTATTCGATGATATCGTGATGATGTTTATATAGAACTACTTACCAGGTAACTGTCATTCCGTTTTACATACAAGCGACCGAATCGAGCAGAAGGTTAAATGGATAGATTGAACAATCATCGTATCTGAGTTGTATTCGATTATGTTTATATAGTTATACTCACCAGGTACCTGTTCTTCCGTTATACATACGAGCAACCCAATCGAACATAAGGTTGAATGGATAGATCAAACAATCATCGTATCTGAGTTGTATTCGATTATGTTTATATAGTTATACTCACCAGGTAACTGTTCTTCCGTTATACATACGAGCGACTGAATTGAACAGAAGGTTGAATGTATAGACTGAACAATGATCCTATCTGGGGTTGTATTCGATTATATCGTGATGATGTTTATATAGTTATACTCACCAGGTAACTGTTCTCCAGTTATACATAAGAGCGGCTGAACTGAACAGAAGGTTGAATGGATAGACAAAACGATAATTGTAACTGTGTTGTATTCGATTATATCGTGGTAATGTTTATATAGTAATACTCACCAGGTGACTGTTCTTGCGTTATACGTACGAGCGACCAAATCGAACAGAAGGTTGGATGGATAGACGGAATGATCATTGTATCTGAGTTGTATTCGATTATATCGTGATGATGTTTATATAGTTATACTCACCAGGTAACTGTTCTACAGTAATACATAAGAGCGGCTGAACTGAACAGAAGGTTGAATGGATAGACAAAACGATAATTGTAACTGAGTTGTATTCGATTATATCGTGGTAATGTTTATATAGTAATACTCACCAGGTGACTGTTCTTGCGTTATACGTACGAGCGACCAAATCGAACAGAAGGTTGGATGGATAGACGGAATGATCATTGTATCTGAGTTGTATTCGATTATATCGTGATGAAGTTCATATGGAAATACTCACCAGGTTACTGTTCTTTCGTTATACATACGAGCAACCGAATCGAACAGAAGGTTGAATGGATAGTATCTGGGTTGTATTCGATTATGATGTTATGCTGTGTATATAGTTATACACACTAGGTGACTGTATTCCCGTTTTACATACGAACGACCGAAACGAACAGAAAGTTGAATGGATAGACTGAACAATCAATGTATCTGGGTGGTATCCGATTATATCGCAATACTGTATATATAGTGATACTTACCAGGTGACGGTACTTCCGTTACACATAATAGCGACTGAATCGATCAGAAGGTTAAATGGTTAGACGAAACGATAATTGTATCTCTGAGTTGTATTCGATGTTATCGTGATGATGTTTATATAGAAATACTCACCAGGTAACTGTTCTTCCGTTTTACATACAAGCGGCCGAATCGAGCAGAAGGTTGAATTCAGTATAGATTGAACAATCGTCGTATCTGGGTTGTATTCGATTATGTTTATATAGTTATACTCACCAGGTACCTGTTCTTTCGTTATACATACGAGCAACCCAATCGAACATAAGGTTGGAAGGATAGTTTAAACAATCATCGTATCTGAGTTGTATTCGATTATGTTTATATAGTTATACTCACCAGGTAACTGTTCTTCCGTTATACATACGAGCGACTGAATTGAACAGGAGGTTGAATGTATAGACTAAACAATGATCCTATCTGGGGTTGTATTCGATTATATCGTGATGATGTTTATACAGTTATACTCACCAGGTAACTGTTCTCCAGTTATACATAAGAGCGGCTGAACTGAACAGAAGGTTGAATGGATAGACAAAACGATAATTGTAACTGAGTTGTATTCGATTATATCGTGGTAATGTTCATATAGTAATACTAACCAGGTGACTGTTCTTGCGTTATACGTACGAGCGACCAAATTGTATCTGAGTTGTATTCGATTATATCGTGATGAAGTTCATATGGAAATACTCACCAGGTTACTGTTCTTTCGTTATACATACGAGCAACCGAATCGAACAGAAGGTTGAATGGATAGTATCTGGGTTGTATTCGATTAAGATGTTATGCTGTGTATATAGTTATACACACTAGGTGACGGTATTCCCGTTTTACATACGAACGACCGAAACGAACAGAAAGTTGAATGGATAGACTGAACAATCAATGTATCTGGGTGGTATCCGATTATATCGCAATACTGTATATATAGTGATACTTACCAGGTGACGGTACTTCCATTAGACATACTAGCGACTTAATCGAACAGAGGGTTAAATGGTTAGACGAAACGATAATTGTATCTCTGAGTTTAATTCGATGATATCGTGATGATGTTTATATACTCACCAGGTAACTGTTCTTTCGTTTTACATACAAGCGGCCGAATCGAGCAGAAGGTTGAATTCAGTATAGATTGAACAATCGTCGTATCTGGGTTGTATTCGATTATGTTTATATAGTTATACTCACCAGGTAACTGTTCTTCCGTTATACATACGAGCAACATAATCGAACAGAAGGTTGAATGGATAGTATCTGGGTTGTATTCGATTATGATGTTATGCTGTGTATATAGTTATACACATTAGGTGACGGTATTCCCGTTTTACATACGAGCGACCGAAACGAACAGAAAGTTGAATGGATAGACTGAACAATCAATGTAGCTGGGTGGTATCCGATTATATCGCAATACTTTATATATAGTGATACTTACCAGGTGACGGTACTTCCGTTACACATACTAGCGACTGAATCGAACAGAAGGTTAAATGGTTAGACGAAACGATAATTGTATCTCTGAGTTGTATTCGATGATATCGTGATGATGTTTATATAGCAATACTCACCAGGTAACTGTTCTTCCGTTTTACATACAAGCGACCGAATCGAGCAGAAGCTTAAATTTAGTATAGATTGAACAATCATCGTATCTGGGTTGTATTCGATTATGTTCACATAGTTATACTCACCAGGTAACTGTTCTTTCGTTATACATACGAGCGACTGAATTGAACAGAAGGTTGAATGGATAGACTAAACAATAATCGTATCTGGGGTTGTATTCGATTATATCTTGATAATGTTCATATAGTTATACTCACCAGGAAACTGTTTTCCAGTTATACATAAGAGCGACTGAACTGAACAGAAGGTTGAATGGATAGACTGCACAATCATCGTATCTGGGTTGTATTTGATTATATCGTGATTATTATCATAAAGTATGTCTAACCAGGTAACATTTCTTCCGTTATACATACGAGCAACCGAATCGAACATAAGGTTGAATGGATAAATTGAACAATCATTGTATCTGGGTTGTCTCTGATTATATCGTTATGCTGTATATTTAGTTACACCTACCATGTAACGGTTCTTTCGTTACACATACGAGCGTCTGAATCGAACATAAGGTTGGATGGTTAGACGGAACGATAATTGTAACTGAGTTGTATTCGATTATATCGTGGTGATGTTTATTTAGTAAAACTCACCAGGTGACTGTTCTTGCGTTATACATACGAGCGACCCAATCGAACATAAGGTTGGATGGATAGACGGAATGATCATTGTATCTGAGTTGTATTCGATTATATCGTGATGAAGTTCATATGGAAATACTCACCAGGTTACTGTTCTTTCGTTATACATACGAGCAACCGAATCGAACAGAAGTTTGAATGGATAGTATCTGAGTTGTATTTGATTATATCGTGATTATTATCATATAGTATGTCTAACCAGGTAACAGTTCTTCCGTTATACATACGAGCAACCGAATCGAACGTAAGGTTGAATGGATAGATTGAACAATCATTGTATCTGGGTTGTCTCCGATTATATCGTTATGCTGTATATTCAGTTACACCTACCATGAAACGGTTCTTCCGTTACACATACGAGCGTCTGAATCGAACATAAGGTTGGATGGTTAGACGGAACGATAATTGTAACTGAGTTGTATTCGATTATATCGTGGTGATGTTTATATAGTAAAACTCACCAGGTGACTGTTCTTGCGTTATACATACGAGCGACCCAATCGAACATAAGGTTGGATGGATAGACGGAATGATCATTGTATCTGAGTTGTATTCGATTATATCGTGATGACGTTCATATAGAAATACTCACCAGGTTACTGGTCTTTCGTTATACATACGAGCGACCGAAACGAACAGAAAGTTGAATGGATAGACTGAACAATCAATGTATCTGGGTGGTAGTCGATTATATCGCAATTCTGTATATATAGTGATATTTACCAGGTGACGATACTTCCGTTACACATACTAGCGACTGAATCGAACAGAATGTTGAATGGTTAGACGAAACGATAATTGTATCTGAGTTGAATTCGATGATATCGTGATGATATTTATATAGCAATACTTACCAGGTAACTGTCCTTCCGTTTTACATACAAGCGACCGAATCGAGCAGAAGGTTAAATGGATAGATTGAACAATCATCGTATCTGAGTTGTATTCGATTATGTTTATATAGTTATACTCACCAGGTACCTGTTCTTTCGTTATACATACGAGCAACCCAATCGAACATAAGGTTGAATGGATAGATTGAACAATCATCGTATCTGAGTTGTATTCGATTATGTTTATATAGTTATACTCACCAGGTAACTGTTCTTCCGTTATACATACGAGCGACTGAATTGAACAGAAGGTTGAATGTATAGACTAAACAATGATCCCATCTGGGGTTGTATTCGATTATATCGTGATAATGTTTATATAGTTATACTCACCAGGTAACTGTTCTACAGTTATACATAAGAGCGGCTGAACTGAACAGAAGGTTGAATGGATAGACAAAACGATAATTGTAACTGAGTTGTATTCGATTATATCGTGGTAATGTTTATATAGTAATACTCACCAGGTGACTGTTCTTGCGTTATACGTACAAGCGACCAAATCGAACAGAAGGTTGGATGGATAGACGGAATGATCATTGTATCTGAGTTGTATTCGATTATATCGTGATGAAGTTCATATGGAAATACTCACCAGGTTCCTGTTCTTTCGTTATACATACGAGCAACCGAATCAAACAGAAGGTTGAATGGATAGTATCTGGGTTGTATTTGATTATATCGTGATTATTATCATATAGTATGTCTAACCAGGTAACAGTTCTTCCGTTATACATACGAGCAACCGAATCGAACATAAGGTTGAATGGATAGATTGAACAATCATTGTATCTGGGTTGTCTCCGATTATATCGTTATGCTGTATATTTAGTTACACCTACCATGTAACGGTTCTTTCGTTACACATTCGAGCGTCTGAATCGAACATAAGGATGGAAGGTTAGACGGAACAATAATTGTAACTGAGTTGTATTCGATTATATCGTGATGACGTTTATATAGAAATACTCACCGGGTTACTGGTCTTTCGTTATACATACGAGCGACCGAAACGAACAGAAAGTTGAATGGATAGACTGAATAAATCAATGTATCTGGGTGGTAGTCGATTATATCGCAATTCTGTATATATAGTGATACTTACCAGGTGACGATACTTCCGTTACACATACTAGCGACTGAATCGAACAGAATGTTGAATGGTTAGACGATACGATAATTGTATCTGATATGAATTCGATGATATCGTGATGATGTTTATATAGCAATACTTACCAGGTAACTGTCCTTCCGTTTTACATACAAGCGACCGAATCGAGCAGAAGGTTAAATGGATAGATTGAACAATCATCGTATCTGAGTTGTATTCGATTATGTTTATATAGTTATACTCACCAGGTACCTGTTCTTTCGTTATACATACGAGCAACCCAATCGAACATAAGGTTGAATGGATAGATTAAACAATCATCGTATCTGAGTTGTATTTGATTATGTTTATATAGTTATACTCACCAGGTAACTGTTTTTCCGTTATACATACGAGCGACTGAATTGAACAGAAGGTTGAATGTATAGACTAAACAATGATCCTATCTGGGATTGTATTCGATTATATCGTGATGATGTTTATATAGTTATACTCACCAGGTAACTGTTCTACAGTTATACAAAAGAGCGGCTGAACTGAACAGAAGGTTGAATGGATAGACAAAACGATAATTGTAACTGAGTTGTATTCTATTATATCGTGGTAATGTTTATATAGAAATACTCACCAGGTGACTGTTCTTGCGTTATACGTACGAGCGACCAAATCGAACAGAAGGTTGGATGGATGACGGAATGATCATTGTATCTGAGTTGTATTCGATTATATCGTGATGAAGTTCATATGGAAATACTCACCAGGTTACTGTTCTTTCGTTATACATACGAGCAACCGAATCGAACAGAAGGTTGAATGGATAGTATCTGGGTTGTATTCGATTATGATGTTATGCTGTGTATATAGTTATACACACTAGGTGACTGTATTCCCGTTTTACATACGAACGACCGAAACGAACAGAAAGTTGAATGGAAAGACTGAACAATCAATGTATCTGGGTGGTATCCGATTATATCGCAATACTGTATATATAGTGATACTTACCAGGTGACGGTACTTCCGTTACACATACTAGCGACTGAATCGATCAGAAGGTTAAATGGTTAGACGAAACGATAATTGTATCTCTGAGTTGTATTCGATGTTATCGTGATGATGTTTATATAGAAATACTCACCAGGTAACTGTTCTTCCGTTTTACATACAAGCGGCCGAATCGAGCAGAAGGTTGAATTCAGTATAGATTGAACAATCGTCGTATCTGGGTTGTATTCGATTATGTTTATATAGTTATACTCACCAGGTACCTGTTCTTTCGTTATACATACGAGCAACCCAATCGAACATAAGGTTGAAAGGATAGTTTAAACAATCATCGTATCTGAGTTGTATTCGATTATGTTTATATAGTTATACTCACCAGGTAACTGTTCTTCCGTTATACATACGAGCGACTGAATTGAACAGGAGGTTGAATGTATAGACTAAACAATGATCCTATCTGGGGTTGTATTCGATTATATCGTGATGATGTTTATACAGTTATACTCACCAGGTAACTGTTCTCCAGTTATACATAAGAGCGGCTGAACTGAACAGAAGGTTGAATGGATAGACAAAACGATAATTGTAACTGAGTTGTATTCGATTATATCGTGGTAATGTTCATATAGTAATACTAACCAGGTGACTGTTCTTGCGTTATACGTACGAGCGACCAAATTGTATCTGAGTTGTATTCGATTATATCGTGATGAAGTTCATATGGAAATACTCACCAGGTTACTGTTCTTTCGTTATACATACGAGCAACCGAATCGAACAGAAGGTTGAATGGATAGTATCTGGGTTGTATTCGATTAAGATGTTATGCTGTGTATATAGTTATACACACTAGGTGACGGTATTCCCGTTTTACATACGAACGACCGAAACGAACAGAAAGTTGAATGGATAGACTGAACAATCAATGTATCTGGGTGGTATCCGATTATATCGCAATACTGTATATATAGTGATACTTACCAGGTGACGGTACTTCCATTAGACATACTAGCGACTTAATCGAACAGAGGGTTAAATGGTTAGACGAAACGATAATTGTATCTCTGAGTTTAATTCGATGATATCGTGATGATGTTTATAAAGCAATACTCACCAGGTAACTGTTCTTTCGTTTTACATACAAGCGGCCGAATCGAGCAGAAGGTTGAATTCAGTATAGATTGAACAATCGTCGTATCTGGGTTGTATTCGATTATGTTTATATAGTTATACTCACCAGGTAACTGTTCTTCCGTTATACATACGAGCAACAGAATCGAACAGAAGGTTGAATGGATAGTATCTGGGTTGTATTCGATTATGATGTTATGCTGTGTATATAGTTATACACATTAGGTGACGGTATTCCCGTTTTACATACGAGCGACCGAAACGAACAGAAAGTTGAATGGATAGACTGAACAATCAATGTAGCTGGGTGGTATCCGATTATATCGCAATACTTTATATATAGTGATACTTACCAGGTGACGGTACTTCCGTTACACATACTAGCGACTGAATCGAACAGAAGGTTAAATGATTAGACGAAACGATAATTGTATCTCTGAGTTGTATTCGATGATATCGTGATGATGTTTATATAGCAATACTCACCAGGTAACTGTTCTTCCGTTTTACATACAAGCGACCGAATCGAGCAGAAGCTTAAATTTAGTATAGATTGAACAATCATCGTATCTGGGTTGTATTCGATTATGTTCATATAGTTATACTCACCAGGTAACTGTTCTTTCGTTATACATACGAGCGACTGAATTGAACAGAAGGTTGAATGGATAGACTAAACAATAATCGTATCTGGGGTTGTATTCGATTATATCTTGATAATGTTCATATAGTTATACTCACCAGGAAACTGTTCTCCAGTTATACATAAGAGCGACTGAACTGAACAGAAGGTTGAATGGATAGACTGCACAATCATCGTATCTGGGTTGTATTTGATTATATCGTGATTATTATCATAAAGTATGTCTAACCAGGTAACATTTCTTCCGTTATACATACGAGCAACCGAATCGAACATAAGGTTGAATGGATAAATTGAACAATCATTGTATCTGGGTTGTCTCTGATTATATCGTTATGCTGTATATTTAGTTACACCTACCATGTAACGGTTCTTTCGTTACACATACGAGCGTCTGAATCGAACATAAGGTTGGATGGTTAGACGGAACGATAATTGTAACTGAGTTGTATTCGATTATATCGTGGTGATGTTTATTTAGTAAAACTCACCAGGTGACTGTTCTTGCGTTATACATACGAGCGACCCAATCGAACATAAGGTTGGATGGATAGACGGAATGATCATTGTATCTGAGTTGTATTCGATTATATCGTGATGAAGTTCATATGGAAATACTCACCAGGTTACTGTTCTTTCGTTATACATACGAGCAACCGAATCGAACAGAAGTTTGAATGGATAGTATCTGAGTTGTATTTGATTATATCGTGATTATTATCATATAGTATGTCTAACCAGGTAACAGTTCTTCCGTTATACATACGAGCAACCGAATCGAACGTAAGGTTGAATGGATAGATTGAACAATCATTGTATCTGGGTTGTCTCCGATTATATCGTTATGCTGTATATTCAGTTACACCTACCATGAAACGGTTCTTTCGTTACACATACGAGCGTCTGAATCGAACATAAGGTTGGATGGTTAGACGGAACGATAATTGTAACTGAGTTGTATTCGATTATATCGTGGTGATGTTTATATAGTAAAACTCACCAGGTGACTGTTCTTGCGTTATACATACGAGCGACCCAATCGAACATAAGGTTGGATGGATAGACGGAATGATCATTGTATCTGAGTTGAATTCGATGATATCGTGATGATATTTATATAGCAATACTTACCAGGTAACTGTCCTTCCGTTTTACATACAAGCGACCGAATCGAGCAGAAGGTTAAATGGATAGATTGAACAATCATCGTATCTGAGTTGTATTCGATTATGTTTATATAGTTATACTCACCAGGTACCTGTTCTTTCGTTATACATACGAGCAACCCAATCGAACATAAGGTTGAATGGATAGATTGAACAATCATCGTATCTGAGTTGTATTCGATTATGTTTATATAGTTATACTCACCAGGTAACTGTTCTTCCGTTATACATACGAGCGACTGAATTGAACAGAAGGTTGAATGTTTAGACTAAACAATGATCCCATCTGGGGTTGTATTCGATTATATCGTGATAATGTTTATATAGTTATACTCACCAGGTAACTGTTCTACAGTTATACATAAGAGCGGCTGAACTGAACAGAAGGTTGAATGGATAGACAAAACGATAATTGTAACTGAGTTGTATTCGATTATATCGTGGTAATGTTTATATAGTAATACTCACCAGGTGACTGTTCTTGCGTTATACGTACGAGCGACCAAATCGAACAGAAGGTTGGATGGATAGACGGAATGATCATTGTATCTGAGTTGTATTCGATTATATCGTGATGAAGTTCATATGGAAATACTCACCAGGTTACTGTTCTTTCGTTATACATACGAGCAACCGAATCAAACAGAAGGTTGAATGGATAGTATCTGGGTTGTATTTGATTATATCGTGATTATTGTCATATAGTATGTCTAACCAGGTAACAGTTCTTTCGTTATACATACGAGCAACCGAATCGAACATAAGGTTGAATGGATAGATTGAACAATCATTGTATCTGGGTTGTCTCCGATTATATCGTTATGCTGTATATTTAGTTACACCTACCATGTAACGGTTCTTTCGTTACACATTCGAGCGTCTGAATCGAACATAAGGATGGATGGTTAGACGGAACAATAATTGTAACTGAGTTGTATTCGATTATATCGTGATGACGTTTATATAGAAATACTCACCGGGTTACTGGTCTTTCGTTATACATACGAGCGACCGAAACGAACAGAAAGTTGAATGGATAGACTGAATAAATCAATGTATCTGGGTGGTAGTCGATTATATCGCAATTCTGTATATATAGTGATACTTACCAGGTGACGATACTTCCGTTACACATACTAGCGACTGAATCGAACAGAATGTTGAATGGTTAGACGATACGATAATTGTATCTGATATAAATTCGATGATATCGTGATGATGTTTATATAGCAATACTTACCAGGTAACTGTCCTTCCGTTTTACATACAAGCGACCGAATCGAGCAGAAGGTTAAATGGATAGATTGAACAATCATCGTATCTGAGTTGTATTCGATTATGTTTATATAGTTATACTCACCAGGTACCTGTTCTTTCGTTATACATACGAGCAACCCAATCGAACATAAGGTTGAATGGATAGATTAAACAATCATCGTATCTGAGTTGTATTTGATTATGTTTATATAGTTATACTCACCAGGTAACTGTTTTTCCGTTATACATACGAGCGACTGAATTGAACAGAAGGTTGAATGTATAGACTAAACAATGATCCTATCTGGGGTTGTATTCGATTATATCGTGATGATGTTTATATAGTTATACTCACCAGGTAACTGTTCTACAGTTATACAAAAGAGCGGCTGAACTGAACAGAAGGTTGAATGGATAGACAAAACGATAATTGTAACTGAGTTGTATTCTATTATATCGTGGTAATGTTTATATAGAAATACTCACCAGGTGACTGTTCTTGCGTTATACGTACGAGCGACCAAATCGAACAGAAGGTTGGATGGATGACGGAATGATCATTGTATCTGAGTTGTATTCGATTATATCGTGATGAAGTTCATATGGAAATACTCACCAGGCTACTGTTCTTTCGTTATACATACGAGCAACCGAATCGAACAGAAGGTTGAATGGATAGTATTTGGGTTGTATTCGATTATGATGTTTTGCTGTGTATATAGTTATACACACTAGGTGACGGTATTCCCGTTTTACATACGAACGACCGAAACGAACAGAAAGTTGAATGGATAGACTGGACAATCAATGTATCTGGGTGGTATCCGATTATATCGCAATACTGTATATATAGTGATACTTACCAGGTGCAACAGTTATTAGCCATACATTTTCTTCTAAGATTTGAATATTATATCCTTGTCCGAATATTGGAATGCTTTGACAATTTTCTGGAATTTTTGCAATGTTTTTCAAAAGTCTTATTTCACATTCTGAAGTGGTATCAATCGGATATGGAAATACGTCATTGCATAATCGTATTCTGAACGATATTGGTTTGCATTTTGAAGGATCTTCGATTGTGAGGTACATTAGAGAATCATCGTCTTTCGCGATATATTTATGATTCATAGAAAGTATGTGATGAAGACCTGTTCTGTTATCATATATTGGTATAGGATATGAACGAAAAAGGGTATACAATTGAGGTTCGGTTAGTGGTATTTTTAAAACAAATACAATGTTATCATTAATTTGAAATGCTTCTAATTCGATAATTTCTAAATATTGGGCAACAAATGAAATTTGAGCTGGTATTGGCAAAACGTTTTTATGTAGATTCTGCGATATCTGTTGAAGAGATGTCATCAAATGATTTGGAGTTATTATTGATGAATGAATAATATTGAGTCGTGAAAACGTAATTGCATTCAAAATATCATTGAGATTTTCTTGAATGAAAATATAGCTTTCCATAAGTTTTTCGCAAATTTCATAAAGTTTCATTTTGGAATTTAATATTGTTACTTCGTCATAAACTTCCATTATTGAATTTCGTATTGCCTCTATATCATCATTGAATGTTTTTTCATCGATTTGGATTTTTTGTATAGTTGAATTGAAGTTTTTAATAACAGAACTTGTGACTGAAATTTGATTTTTCAATAGATTTTCCAGTTGGTGTTCATCATTATTTAATTTATTTATGCAATCAGAATAATATTCTCCGTCACTGGCGTCTAGATTTCCTGTGATCGTTTTAAATATGGAACCAATGCCATTTAAGATTCCTCTTTTATATCTTTTCGTATCTAATAATATTTCTGAAAATTTTTCCTTAATCAATCTTGATGTTTGTAACAAGAGACTAACATGTGTTTTAACTTCCGAATGAAATGGTTTCGCGCCATTATTAAGCATCATTATTATTGAATCGAGAATTTTCTCGTTGTTATCGAATGCTTCTCGTAATACAGTGATATCTTTGTTCACTAGTAATGTCCACTTTGAATGGGATATGCTGATATACGTTTCTTCATGATAGTAAATTCCAACGGTGTTATTTATAGGAATTATCTCATACTGGGCGATGACTGAAGTCAGCATCAATATGAACCTGAAAATAAATTAATTTTCATGGAATGGTTTCATTCTATCGAAATTTACTTTAGTGTATTGATTTGTATTTGGATTATAAAGTATTGCTGAATTTTTGAAAATTTCCTTGACTTCAAATGGTCCATTGAATTTATTTTCTAGTTTGCTTTTGATTTGCGATTCCTTTATATAGACTTTATCTCCAACGTTATATTCATGAGTTTTTGTAATATTTTCATCGAAACGTTTCTTTGATTTTAATTTCTTTGCGTCAGTTTTTGCTCGTGCTATATTATAATAATGTGATATACGATTATTTAAATCTCTAACATATTTAGTAATTAATTGTTCTTGATTATATAATCTTTCAGGGGGTCTTCCTGAAGTATGTCCGAAGACTAATTCATAGGGTGTAAATCCGTGAGTTTTGTTTTTCGCTGTATTATAAGAGATTATTGCGTATGGCAATATGTTGAAAGGATGTTCTCGTGGATTTTCAATCATGTGAGCTCTTATAATTTCTAATAGAGTAGCATGAAATCTCTCTACTGATCCGTTTGATTGGGGATGTCCTACACTGGAATATGATAATTTGATATCATACAATGTACAAAGATCTTTCATTAGGGTGTTGTCAAATTCTTTTCCGCTGTCTGCGTGAATTCGCAAAGGGGTTCCATAGTGTTGGAAATATATTAACATGGTGTTTACAACAGATTGGGCTGATTTGTCAGGTATTGGGTACGCTTGAGTAAATTTTGTTAATTCATCTCGCACTGTTAAAGCGTAATTTCTTTCTTTCTGTGTAGATACTTCTACGATGTCAATGTTTATTCTCTCGAAAGGAGTTTTTGGGGTTTCTGTAATTACTATGGGATTTTTCAAGTTTTGTCTACATACTTTGACTTTTTGACATATTTGACATTGTTTTATAAATTTTTCTACATCTTTAGATAAATTTGGCCAATTATATTTCATTCTGATTCTTCGAATAGTTTCATTGATTCCTCGGTGTAGATTACTTTTACCGGAATGATATTGATCGAGAATGATTGGTCTTTCGTCTTCATTGGGGGTCTGAACTAAATCTTGACAAACTTTGAATTTAATTTGTTTCTCTGCAAAAATATAACTCAATATCTCTAGAGTTTGTAATTCAGAATTATTTTCTACACAGTACGTTAGATTAGATTCGAGTTGATCTTGGTTTTGGAACATTGTCAGAAATAAATAATGATTTGCTAATTCAGTATCATTGGGTATAGGAACAATGTAGTATTTTCGATTTTTTACTGAGTGACTTGATACAATATTGATTTTTAATCTGTCGAATTCTGAATTTATTTCAAAAAGATCGTCTATAATTTTTTCATGTAAATCCGTTAATTTGGTTGATTGCATGAAAATTAAAATATGTTTATTCTCTTTGCTTAAAATTTGGTCATTGGAAAATTCTATTTTCGAATAGTCTATTAATGATTTCGTCTTATAGAGATGGTTATATCTGTGATATTCTTGTGCTGCTTGTACAATTTGATCAGCTTCTTCTGGGTTTAATTCAACGTCAATGTCTCCCATTTCTGAAGGTGGTGCACTTACAGTTCTTTCTGAGTCATTATCTTCTTGATTTGAGGATAAAATAGGATAGGAAAATTTAGATTTCTTTTGGAAGTCAATAATGTCTTTCAAATGATTTATTTTTATTCGAGAAAGAGCATCTGCATTTTTTATAGTTTTTCCTGGTTTATATCGAATTTCATAGTCATACTCTTCGAGTTTTAGTCTCCATCTAGCTAATCTTGAGCCTGGGTCTTCAATTGAAAATAACCATGTTAATGGTCTATGATCTGTTAGTAAAATGAAATGTCTTCCGTATAGGTAGGGTCTGAAGTGTTTAACTGACCACACTATAGATAAAAGCTCTCTTTCAATAGTTGAATATCTTGATTCAGCTAGACAAAGTGTTCGTGATGCATATGCTATAGGTAAATATTTTCCAATAGGTCCTTGTGAAAGAACAGCGCCAATAGCAAATGTACTTGCGTCTGTAGTTAGGAGAAAGGTTTCAGTGAAATTAGGATATATTAAAATTGGGGATGAGGTTAAACTTTGTTTGAGTTCTTCGAATGCTTTTTTACAATCTGAATCGAAGAAAA
Source organism: Chrysomela aeneicollis (assembly GCA_029955515.1). NCBI lineage: Eukaryota > Metazoa > Arthropoda > Insecta > Coleoptera > Chrysomelidae > Chrysomela > Chrysomela aeneicollis. The sequence continues at coordinate 11,590,281 of JARUHQ010000017.1, forward strand.
ATTTGATATCTTTCTGTAAAAGTTTAGTAAGAGGTTTTGATGTTTTTGAAAAATTAGGAATAAATCTGCGATAATATCCTGCTAGTCCTAAAAATGATTTGATATCTTTTTGTGTTTTGGGTTCAGGGAAATTAATAATTGCTTGAATTTTATCTGGATTTGGTTTAACACCATTCTCTGTGATTACATGTCCGAGATAAGCGACTTCTTTCCTTAAAAATTCACATTTATCTGGTTGAATTTTGAAATTTGATTTCCTTAATCTACTAAATACTTCTTTAATACGAGAAATATGTTCGTCAATTGTAGCGGAGTATACAATTATGTCATCCATGTATACAAGACATCTTTCGTTTTGGATACCTAATAAGACATTGTCCATGACTCTTTGGAAAGTGGAGGGGGAATTCTTGAGTCCAAATGGCATTCTAAGATATTCGTGATGTCCATTTTCAACAGTAAAAGCAGTTTTTTGTGTATCTTCAGGATCTACTTCAATTTGGTGAAATCCTGAGGCTAAGTCAATGGTAGTGAAATATTGACATTTTCCTAATTGATCTAGGAGGTCTGAAATATTTGGTAGTGGATATTTGTCGTTAACAGTGACTTCATTTAATTTTCTATAATCAATTACTACTCTCCATTTTTGTTTTCCGGATGCGTCTAATTTTTTCGGAACAACCCATACTGGTGATGACCATGGAGAAATTGAAGGTTTAAT